>VBVQ01000542.1:27574-41008 GCA_011636635.1 Tetramorium simillimum
GATAAAAACCTGATTAGGATGCCTTAGTAAGGCATGCCTTAAGAATACCCGATCAGGTCCTTGTGATACATCAGGCCAATTTCTAGTCGGGCATTTTCGAAATTACACGCTTCGCTGTGGGATAAGGCCCCAGCATTACGTCTCTATAAGTAACGTAATCTTCCTTCTGAAATCAAACGATACGTTTCCGGGCGCGCCGTCATATTTCACGATCAGCCGCACAGTTGCTCTTTCATCCTTCCCTTGGCGAAAGCATTTTACGCCCGTTTGATCTCGCCAGTTACATAATGGCGTAGCTACGCGTATAGGAGTATAGGTATAGTCAATACCATATAACGTTATGTACCGTTCGAGATTATACCGAGCTTTTATGTGAAAACATCACAGACTTAATTAACCGCGCGCCGATACGCTTTACCTTCAAGTTGTCTTTTTGATTTCCCATCGATAACACTGATCATCACGCTGTGCTCAGCTCGAAATTAATTACGTGATTATATTCATGCCTAAATGTTGAATCTAACATTCTCCCCTTAGAGAGATTAAAGCACTTCGTTAAAAAAAGATAACACGTTTTACCTGCTGTGGAAATACTGAAAAGAAAATCACACGACTGAAGCGTAATAACTTGTGATATTTCGGATCTTCGTATCACGTTTCCCATATCATGTATTATGTTACGGAAAACAGACGCGGCGCAACACGTTTTTAGATAAATTCTTATATTGTGCTTACAATATTGTGTCAGTATATGTATAAGAGAATATACTGTTTCGCGTTATCAGAGAAATTTCGAAAAATGCAAAAATGCGTACAAATATCTGGCGCAGCACAGCATCCAGTATTTACTGGATTCAGACGATATTTGCTGGTGGCGGAGACACACGAAATTGTAGGGGACACCCTCTATGTATCGCAGGAGTGCAATATCCACTCTCAGTTTCTCCCATATACTTACTCTCGTTTATATACGCGTAGCTTACATACAAGACGGAACGAAACCCGGGTAAAATCATCTGACGCGTGTAATGCGTTTTTTATTAAAGTCTCAACTCTCTTTCTTTCTCTCTCTCTCTCTCTCTCTCTCTCTCTCTCTCTCTCTCGCGCCTCGGGCGTATAGTCATACTTGATGCTAAATACTTACGAGATAGATATACGAAATAACATAACTGATCCGAAAATGCATATTTAGATTTAAATTTATATATCAATAATAAATGATAATTACTAATCACTATGTTTTCATTTGTGTTTCAGGTAAGTCCCGACAAGTCACGATTTTTACATTAAGCGAGTTCAACAAAAGTCAAGGTAAACATTTAACATTATCATTTACGATGAGAAAATGATTTACGATCGCGACGAACAGTTTTTTGGCAATAGGATCTATCTCACGTTTCTTGCAATATTCTCGCCGATCATTTTCATCAATCATTTCTATATTGCTGAAAAACAAAATAAACACTGCACTTTTTTTTACGATCCTCGCTGTTATGCGCCAACCAGCGGTCCGTGTGCACAGTAGCGATCCTTTTAACTTTATTAAGTCAACAACAATACCAATTGCGCTTGCGTTACATGCATGACCACTTGCAATCATTGTTTGCTCTCGAACCCAATTTTTCGTACGCAAACCATTTTGGCGCAACTGCAAAAAAAAAAAAAACCCCGACAAGCCAGCCAGCAGCGGTTTTCATTGACACACACGAACTTGGATCGGGCAGCGCCGGTAATTACCTCTTCGGCTGTATACGTTTTTCGCCATAGGCGACTCGCATATGATCCCGTGCTCATTAGAGCACGTAAAACGGTCGCGCTCGGCAAGACGGCGTGATGCACTTGCTTCCGCCGCGACGGCTGATGCACGCGCACGCCCGTTTCTCGCTCTCTCGAAGTGTCAACCGACCGGTCGTGTCGTCACGGCAGAACGAGAGACGCAGCTTTGCCATTAGCCGACACCCGTCGCGTCGCTTTGCGCCGCGCGCAACAGCAACACGCAGTGTCGCTGCACCGCGCTAATTGGCAAACATCGGCCCGCGGCCAGCTTATCGCGATCGGTCGGCGATTTTTGCAAATTACGACTCGCTCTCGTCGTTCGACACGGTCCCCGTGTCTTCCTGTCCCTCTCTAACTCTCGGCGCTCGCTGCTGCCACGGTTCGGAGATCGACGATAACGTGATTCGTCGATATCAAACACCGGCGGTCAACCTTTTGGAACACGGCCGCTTTCTCTCTCTCTCTCTCTTTCTATCTTTCCCTCTTTCCCTCTTTCTCTCTCTACTCTGTTTTCTCGCGCATTAAATGCGCCCCTTGCATTTTAGCCGCCGCATCGCTCACTTATTCGACGAGTTATGGATAATTATATTTACGTACGATCGGGGAATAAACGAATGATAGCTGTGACATTGTGGTAGATGAAATATCTGATTAATGCGAGGAATCGACGTGTTATTTGCTGCTGCATTGTAATTTCGCATTTATACACGCAACTTTACGGATTATTTGTTTATCGTGTTGTTGCACAGGATTTCGCGATTATGTATGACACTTTGAGATTTTTATGTTTGTGCTGGATCAAAAATGGTAAAATAAATACGATTGTGAAATTTAAATCTACAAAATTGGATGACAAAGTGTTTTATGCACATTTCCTCTTTTTCAAAAATAATATACAGTTTTATATATCTATTTCTTTTCTTTATCAAAATGTGCTTTATATAACGTCTGAGTTTTTTAATAAATATATAATTTTAACTAAACGAGATGAATGAACATTTATATACACCGTTACAAATTTTTTACGCTTGTAATCACTTAAAACAACATTAAACGATATTCATGAATGGTTGTGCCCGAATAAAACATCATAATATATTTAGAGACACAGTCTTGTTAACTTCTACGACAAGCGGAAAACACAGGTAAATCTTGCAACACGGGAAGGAAAGAATGCATTACACCGCTTGTCGTCCTACTAGACCGCACTCAGTTCTCACGACACCCGTTGTTTTAAAACTAAAGCTGTAAATATATAATAAACATACATACTATCCTGGCAGTATTTACACACTGTAGAAAATATCTGCGTAAATTTAAAGAAACAATGTAGATATCATATAGCACAACTGTACAAGGAGAGCGTATCTTTCCATCCGACCATCACACTCATACCGCAACTATTCACACGTTGAATAAAATGGTGATAAATGTTTCGCATTCCTGTATCGGGAAGATCAACAAACTTCGACACACATCCCTTGAAAGAGGCATTCGCACGTGATCGTGAATGAATAGTAATCCGCGGGTCCGACGAGAGGATCTTTTCACGAGCACGCTCGCGCTGAAATCGAACGTGTACATATATATTTTTTTTTTATCGCGGCCAGCTCCCGGGCGCGAAGCATTTTTCGACCGAGCAGCCAAGTTTGTGGGTTTGCGCTTTTGTCCGCGGTAGCGCGCGAACCATAGTCCAATCCCCCAACGTCCATCCCCCAGTCGAAAAAAAGGCCAGAAAGTTCACCGGCAGGTGGCACGAAAAAATGGGCCGAAAAGGTTTGAATTGCGATGCGGCGAACGCTACGCTTCACGAGCAAGCGGGTTGGAAGCGCGCACACCTCTTTCCACCCCTTTCGCAGCCACCATGGCCTGGCACAACCGGCCCTCCACAACCGTCCTGCATCTCTGTCGCCCCTCCTCTGACCGCTCTGCCCTTTTTCACGTTCTCTTTCTTCCCTCGTTGGCGAAATTAATTTTACCGGCGCCGCCGCGATAACTCACGGTTACATGTCAACGCTTTGACGCACATAAAAATCTCGTTGCGGTCGACCCCGCATGCGTGTGCATACGACTTGCATGCGGCGCCGCGCGGCCCGCAACTGCGCGCGTTGCAACAGTCTGCGAATACGCGGCTTGGGAAAAGATACGTTTACCGTGCCCGCGTATTCGCCCGCCGGATTCGCGGGAACAGCGGAGAAAATACGTGCCGCAATATAATGCGGAATTACAGCCGCGCACGTCTTGCCGCCGGGAGAGAGGTACGGCGCGGCGGGATTCGGCCGGCGACATAAAATGCCCCTAATTTCCCTGAAAAAAGATTATTTATCTCCGGTATGCTGCGGCTCACTTATCCGGATGATCCAATTCCGCGCGCATGCCCGAGTCAAGCGGGTAATGTTCACGTCGGGAATCTCGGCGAGAATATTATGAGTTACAAGTTTTATCTTCGTTATTATACAGGACGCGTTTTTTTTCTCTCTCTTAAGCTTTATAATATAATGGTGCTTTAATTATGGCGACAATCGCACGTATTGTGGACGGTAATTATATGATTCCGCAGCGCTAGTGCAGTTGCATAGAACCGTGCATTGCGTCACAAAGATTTAAGTGATACCGGTGATGTAAAGAGGCATAATTAAGATGATCGTTCGAATCAAATAGGATCTGTCATAATACTAAATTGATTCTTAGGTGGTTTATTTTGAGATCAAAAGCCATTTGTAAATTCTATTAACTACGTCTATCATGGGGCCAGTGCATCGGTGAATCATGCAATTAATTCATTGCTTCAATTACGTTTCGTGTTACATGCCGTCTTGACATACTTTATTTAAGTTTCTAAATTTATTTAACACAAGCAGGTATTAATACACGCAAATATAGACATCTCAAAAATTTAATTAATTGTTACTAATAACATTACAACAAGCAAGAAAAGTTTTATCTTTATGCCATTTGTACACTTTAAAAAAAAAATCTTAAAAAAGGTATATTAACGTAAACCAGAAAATAATTTATCTTTAATATTATCTTTGACTATGTAAATTAAGTACAATACTCACTGTTTCTACATTTCGTTATGCGCATTAAAACATTATTCACATTAACGCGCGTCGATAAAATATGCATTAATGCAAAGCGGCAATTTTTAATAAGATGAATTTCGCGTTTAATCGCAATATTAATTGCGTTTCCGTGATTACACGTCACGTAATTCGGCTCTCTTGCATTCTCTTAAAAAGCTTTCCCGCTTTGACCAGTGTGGCGAAACGACTCTACCCAATTATCTAATTCGATAATGCGACACAGACCCGTTATAACGTAACGTTAAAACATAGAGCGTTGGGCTTTTCCCGTACGTCCCTCGGTTTCCCGCGCCACGGTGAGAAATTCAAAATCCGTGTTCGCGGCGATAAATCCTCCTGCTCGTGAATCAACGTTTCCCTCTGGCTCGTTCCAGTTCGTTCATCCGGTGGTGGTTGTGTGGCCCGTGCTGTTTGCACATAAAGAGGCCAAAGGGCGGGAGAGAATGGGGACAGCGGGAGAACGGAAGAACGCAAGAATGTAATGTATCCAAAGAGACGGAGAAATGTGGAAATATGTTGCCTCCTTGAATGCGGTTACGGACGTGTACGAAAATAAGCATTAAAACATTAATATAAGAGGATACGTACATTCTAGATTTACGAGATAATGCAAGGAACGTATTTGATTTAAAAATACGACGGACTTTTCTAAATAACACTTTATGTAACGTTCGTTCGACTATTAATTCGTTTTGCAACGGCAAAGATAACGCTGACGCAGACGTCGAGATAGTCGTATCTAATTTACTAATCAAACGTTTTCCACGTAATTAATCAAACGTCCGTAGGCTCGACTCGCGCCTTTACGTTGCCTGTTGCTCTCGATACGCGTTCATTGATCGTATACATGTATCACAAACTGTAAGAGCTTTCACTTGCAATCAGAACGGGAGAGAATCGGCTCGAGGGAGCCAATCGAGAGAGCACGTCGAGGCGCTTTTGTTCTCGCGTGGGCGGATGCGTACAACCAACGACCCGGAACTTCTCCCCCGCTTTCCCGTGACCAGGCAAATCTTTCTCTTTCTCTCTCTCTCTCTCTGTCTCTTTCTCTCTTCCTATCTGGTTCCGGTCCGCGTTCTTCTGCGATGCGACGGTTCGTAGGTACTCTCGGACGCAGGGTCCCGATTACATGCGCCGCATTTACCGTACCTACTTATCTCGTTAGAACCGCGTCGGCGCCCTCCTACGCCGAGCAATGTCGCGAATCCCGGACCTGGCAATCTCCCTTCGATACGTACGGTCTCCTATTGTCCTTTCCCGCACTTCGTAAGAGATTCCTAATGGCGGAGTGAGACTCAAAAAAATGTACGGTCCAAGTCGCATGAACAATGCCGCGCGACCGCGCGCTCGGGTTGTTAATAATAACCACCGTCATAATTGGACTCTTTGGGATTTAAGTCGAGGGTTCAAGAGCGCTTTAACTAACGGGCTAATTATTTAAGCGCAACAAATTGCATTCTCTTGCTATTGTTATAGTACACCACTTGAATAAACTTCGCATCCGTGTCGTCAAAATGAAAACGGATGTATAAGTAATTATCGTATAAGATGATATACTTTTCAAAACTTAATTTTCCTAATTCAAAAATATTTAACCAAGTCACTGGAAAACGAAAATGCTGATTCGAGCTTGTCGGAACATATCATCTTCTTTGATCACAGGCGGCATCGACAGGAATCGACAGCGATGTTGTCAGGCAGACCTTTAGAGCATGTTACGACGTGCGTGCCTCATCGTTCACCGTGGAGGGTGCATAGATATTAGGAATTAAAACCGACATTTGCATGCAGACGGTTTCGAATATCATCTTGACACACTGCTCTCGCAGCTAATTCCTGCTTCGTCTGGCGGAACATTTTGTAAGTTCGACACTTCCGAAGTTCGAGATTGCTGGGGGGCAGGCTGTACACATTCCTACGAGCATCCACCTCTCACGATCGTGCAAATCTTGAAACTCTATTTGGCATAAAACACGTGCGACAGTTAACGTGCGTTGAGATTCTGCATTACCCCGCGGCGTCCCGCTGTATTGTATAACTTCGCTGAAACTTGGTGCCTGAGACAGGAAGAGGACTCAGGGCAAAGTGCAACGCGTCGTACGCGGCGCGGATTTAAAGGACAATAGAAAGTTTCGTTGCTTTATTTCAAAATGTAAAAATACAATTTTTGGACGCTTCCATATCGATTTTCTCCCGCAACCTGAGCAAACATACATACTTTTCTTTTAGAAATACCGGCTCTCATGACATTCTCGAAATCAAATTCAAGTCAACATGTTGAAGTTATCTTATCAAAGATAACAAGGTCTCTTAATACCATGATGTATAATTCCTTAATTACTGCAACAAGAGATCAGTGACGTGGTATTTCAGTCACTGTCAATTTTATCAGTAGCACAAAGCATGTAATTACTCGTATTTCCCTAATTCTACGGATCTGCGTAAACCAGAGTGTATTGAATGTCTGCACAGATATCCAACTCCGATAATGAGGAATAGTTAGCGTCGTAACGGTGAAATAGCGTGCCCTATCGATCAAGCCGATGCAGCGCAGGCAATGATGGAATACTGTTTCAGCAGCAATATGAGCACATCTCGAAATATTAAGTCAATGCAATTATCTGATATTTTATAGTCTTCAGTAAGTAAGTCCCGTGAACAACTCAAACGGTCCCTACCACTCTCCTCACCAAGTTGCTTACGTCGTCATTTGTCTTGTCGTGCGACAGCTTTACTGCTTTTGTGGCGTACACACATACTCGGCGACCGTTCTTTAAGAAGGTGGTACCAGCTTAAGCATCTATCGAATGGATGGCCGTAATGCCGCACATATTGCGTATAAAGCAGCACTCACGACGGCACATTCCGAACGTGTTCCCTCCCTCTCACGTAAGAGATACGTGTGCCCGTAGTTTACGCCTACGTAGTCCAACATACCCAGTGCTCTTGCGAAGCTAGTTGTGAAAATCCAATCTAACGAAGTCGCCATTGAAACTGATAAGTATCCGTATTTCAGGTCACCGCCGCAAAAGTCGTGCCGGATATCGTATCGCTTTTTTTACTTTTTCTATCGCCATCCGGCGTCTCAAGTCGCAACACGATCTCACAACCTCCATTATGCGATTGTATTACTCCATAATATAGGATAGAATTTTACGTAACATTATATTAACCTTTTCCGGTACGAATTATTCTTGCCGTGCGCCAAAACACAAAGTTTTGAATATATATTTTATTGTATAATTTTGTTTAAAACGTATATTAGTTTCTCAATTTATATTGCGATTATATTGAGATGTTGTCGCATGAAAAGCATCATACATCTGCAAAAAGAAAAAAAAAGAAAACTCTGGAATTTAAGATAAGGAAAAATTAATCATGAATAATTATAAATTATAATTATAAATATCGTTAGAAAATAATACGTTTTTAATCATTATTTTTGTATTCAAATCACACACATTTTTCAAACACACACAGTATGATTTCATCGAATATAACTCTTATGTTGGCAGTATTAGCTGCAGATGTCTGGAAGACATAAATTTCAATTTCGTAGCGAATGTTACGAGACAAAATTATGTCCTAAAGGGTTGTTCCTCTCCTCTATTAGCAGGAAAAAAAAATGAAAAAAATTTCAAATTGCCATGCGGACTGCATGACTCACCACGACCAGACACACTCCGCAAATTAATACGAACGTACTAATTAGACCTCGTCCATCGTAAATTTAAAATATCTTGAAGGAAGAGTTGTTAATTGACGTGAATCGACCGCGAGCTCTGCAGTATTCCTAAAACGTACCAGGGTCGTTTTATAATTAGCCGCTCGCTTTATCCAATTTACTCTCAACTTTCGTGATCGCATTCCTCATCTACCTACATTGAGCGTAAAAATAACTCTCGCGTTATTCCACTTACCTCGAAATTCCAACTTTCATTTTATTAAACATGTCTTACTTATAAAATGGGACACATTGGCAATAGAGATTTGGTATCACCTACATCGCGTGGGTTAAGCGTTTTAAATGAATTACGTTTTCCGACACGTCCCGAGATTAACGACGCCGTTGTTTCATTACGTGACACCTGGTATGAGAGAATGAGTTCCGCGCCGCGAGTAAAGAGTTCGATCGTAGTCCCGGGCAGGTGTGTTTTGCAGCAGCGCGGCGTTCGCCGCAGCAAGTTGAAGAGGCAAAGAGCGGGAACACGTAAGTGACCTTTGAACCCGATGGACTCCCTGCTATTTCTCCGTACCTCTCGTCGGAGCCGCGCGTATACACGTTTCGCGTTGGCCAACCCTTTCGTACCATTCGTCTTCCTACCGAAGTCACCACTACGCTCGATTCCCTACACGCCGTCGCATCTCCGCAACATCCTCTCGATTGATTTTCTTTTATAGGAGACTCGTGATTGTACGAAGGGCACACGGCGCAACGGGAATAACGAAAACCCGATAATCGCGCCAGCATCTTGGAGGACTATAAATCTCCCGCTTCATTAAAACTCGCGTTGTACTTGTTGCCTACATTTCCGGTCGATTCGTATCGACGAGACGTTTTCATTAATAACTGAGTCAACTGCCGTAGTACGCGTAATATATCTATTTCATGTTTCAAAAGGCAAACTAATAATCTGATATTTTGTTCGTGAGTGTGTCTTAAATCTTGATTTTTATCTCTGTCATTAATTGGCGATTAATTCCACCACACGTATTGCTCGCGGCAACGATTGATAGTGGCGCGATGTCTCTCTGATCGTCCGACTCATTTCTCTTTGGTACATTATGACCTCAAAAATGTCGATTCACAATACGCGGTCCATGGAGCACAATGGTCGGCTCGATGGCTGTATTTATAGATGTTCTCATTTGTTCCCTTTTTCCTCTCTTTCTCCGCTCTTTCCGCTACGTACGTACGTAAATCTGCGCGAGTACCTACACGGGGCAGGCGTGTTTAATCGTGTTAGTAAGATATGGTCTTAAACGCATTTGTACGCACGTCTGCGTGTCCGCATACGCGTGCGTAAACACCGAGAGAGACGGCGCACACACATGCGCACGCATATACATCAGGGTCAAGACACTTGGGGTTTCTTCGCGAGAAACAGCGTTCGGTTGCGCTGTGAACGTGGGGTACTGTTAATGCAACCTCACGATCGCGAGATCGCGATGAGGTACGAGGAGACTGGAACCGAAGAGGATCCAGCTTCTCGACGTGGTGCGCCGTCACGAGTTTCTCCTTGAACCGAGTATTCCTCAAGTTGCTTATATTCAGCCGATTGTTCAACAATCGACTCTCGCGCGGTCTGATCGATAGCGCACCCGAGGTGATCGGCTCTGCAGATAAATGATAGGTAAAATGCGTGAGCAAAACGGTATTAGTGCTTCCTTGCTTGAAACATGCTGTTGCATACATATTTAGAGAAAACACGTTGAAACATTTATATCGAAATTTCGAAAGTACGAAGCGTATTAAACAAGCGTGCAAATTCATGCAAAAATGTAGATAAAACTTTGCGATATCGGCGTACATGTATTTTATACGTGTCATCTCCGTCATGGTGGATTTCTTCTTTAATCCCCTCTTCTTTAAGCATCCCTCCTCTCTTTAACCATAGGCGATCGATTGACTCGCGCAAGTAATACGGAAGCGTACCGTCGACTCGGTAACTTCTTTTACGGTAGCTCGCGAATGAGAAACGTGGTTGCTGATAAACAAATAAAGCTTTCCACTTCGCCATCCAGAAACCGCTATTGGTATTTCTCTACTTCGCGCAAATGAGAAAACCGAGTCGGTACGTAAGCAAACGAATGGCAATTTACACCGCAGTTACCTAATGACCCGTAACTTGTCCCGCATTTCTGTTAGAGCGCATCTTGCCTCTTCGCCATGATTATATCTTACGGCATGTAATTCGACGCTAGATCTGACATCAAGGGTACGTAAGGTACGTGTGATTATCGTAGAAAGTCCCTGAGTGAAGACATAGTAAATAAAGCTTAGACGATAGACGCTTAGACGCGCCATCGATTTGTGTGCGAGCTCTACATTACGGGGCAGGTATACATTCTCTCCAGCGCGGAAAACGCTTCCTATGTTTTACGACATTCTGTAGCCAAGAAAAATGGGTCGCGTATGCATTAACAATCGGGAGCTAGTTGAAAGTTACTTTACGGCTTTACGTCGCGGAGAGACGGTGTTAGGATATGATCGGAATGTGTCCCGGGTATGCGATACAATACGAAAAGCCGATTCCGAGGAAGCTGTACCTAACGGAGGAGACTCAGACGAGAGATTTAGATACATAAACCTGGCGTTTCTGATTCTCTCGTACACGTCACTGAAAGACGCTGCTTTCAATTAAAGAGGGAATCTTCGAGAGAACGCCGTTCGGTCCTAGAAACAGATTAGAGGAGAGTGTAACTTCGGATTGTAGGAACGAAAGATCCTCTTCGTTTTGAGCTCCGCTTGTCTCCTTCTGTGAAACAGAGAGAACCAGTCTTTGGTCTTTGGCTCGAGTTGCCTGGTACCCTTTCCCCCCAGCGAATTACCGCTAATCTCCTGCGTCCTCTTCTCTCCCTGTCTCTCCTTCTCTTTCTCCCACCCGCCGTCTCTCTTTTCCACTCTTTCTATTCTCTCCTCGGTTCTTTCGTCGTTACGTCTCTCACTCTATTTTCTCTCACGGATCTTCCTCCGGTCCCTATACCTGTCTCGATATCTCCCCTCTCCTTCTCTCATCCTCGACGTGGTTCAAGTGGCGTCTAAGCGCACTACTGGAAGCAGCCGAAGAGCCTCGTTCCTTTCGCTCCGTCTCTTCGCACACCTCTATTCCTCTCTGCTCTCTCGACTCTTCCCTTGTGTCGTTCTCTCTCTCTCTCTCTCTCTCTATCTCCTCTTCCCTCATCTCTTCCTCGATCTTCTCCTTTAGTCCAGAGGCGGACTTGACGTTTAGCCTCGAGCACTCGCCACTTTAAAATTCCTCCTAATCTCAGTAACCGACGTCGTGTTCCACGTAAGCCATCTCTTTACCTCTCCCGTTCTTGTTCCTCCAGAGTATTCCTCTTCGTCGGCGAACATCGTGCTCTCCTCTGCTGTCTACCATCCACGTTGAGCGTTAATGACGACGATAAAAAGATTAACGGGATTGCCCGCAGTGGATTTGAGCCTATGGGTGCCTACGGGGGCATTCCGACCCGACGAGAATTAGGCGGGTGGAAGAGAATGGCGCCGTGCGCTGGAAGAACGCCCGCCGCCGGCTTCGCCGAGGTGAAATACATACACGGCGCTGTGGAGCCTGTGTACCTCGTTTAGCGCGGAACCCCGGATGGAGGAATGCGGTACGGATTTTTGGGAGCATATATGTTGAGCGCGCGCGCGCGCGCGCGAGTGCCGAGAGGAATTATTCCCCGGCGGTGAAATTAGTAGCTCACGCATGACATATATGTATGAGCGCTGTACATCATATTCATGATATCACTTAATGTATGTTGATGTACCAATTTTAGACCGCTGCGAAACGCTGTGCTATTTTCGTTAAACGGAAATGGGTTTCGTTAGCGTGGCCCCCTCGCGCCTTCCGCTACATTTCGACCGATACGATTTGCATCGCGTCGCGCAAAATTTAAGCGCGCGACATCGGAGAAAAAGTGTGAATAATACAATCACCTCATTCCCCGCATTAAATGTTTTTCCACGTCGGCTCGTCGAGCGACAAAAACAACGCGGGCGTAATTGTAACGCAATTGCTTCGCTGACCGCTCGATCGAACGACGAGAAAATTTATCGGTCGCCACGCACAAATTGCAACTTTCAACTTATGTAAAATAATCCAGCGACAAAAAACGCCGGGCCGTCACTCGCTCTCGTTTAGCGGCTTGTCTAGTAAGCGCACCGCGCTCCACGCTCTGTTTATCCGCGAGTCGGGATGCTAACGCGAAGCGCTGAAAAAAAAAAAGTAATCGATCGCACGTTAATTGCAACGCTGGCCGATCCGGCCGAATAATACCACCTAGACACCGAGCACGAATTATATGTAAATAACAAATGACCAAGCATTTCGGCGACCGGATGATAAACGCCCGGCGCGCGAGCGAGCGGCGCGGCGCAGCGCGGCGGGCCGACGAGCGTTTTCCAATTAATGGATTTCCGGCTTTATCTGACTAGTGGCTAGTAGGCGTCGTCCGTGTGCGGCCAGCGAGGCGCGAATTTATTCACAGGTAAGTGCATCGTTGCGCAGGTGCGCGTCAACGATGCGAGGGATAAATCTCGTTTTCGACGGTGGAGCGCGCATGACACCACGATGACGCGTTGAGCCGCGAGCGCGGTTTCGATGATTTTTATTCGTCCCGGCTTTCGGATGCATACCCCGTCGCAAATCCCGTCCAAATCCCGCAAAATTGGCGTCCGTACATCCAAACATACATATAATAAATTATGAAAATAAATGTTGCGACTTCCGATTAAATTATTTAAACGTTCTGTGTGATTTCTATTGCATATACAAATTGTGTGACAGGGCGTGACAATATTAAACATGCAGATAATAAAGAGGGAAAACATAATATTTTCCAT
>VBVQ01000542.1:41018-54788 GCA_011636635.1 Tetramorium simillimum
ACACAATATTTTATCTCGTCAGAAACTACCGATATGCAAAATTTGATTCATTTCTGAGAGGTGACTGATCCGGTTCACGCGGAATGGCCCATATACAAATTGTGTGACAGGGCGTGACAATATTAAACATGCAGATAATAAAGAGGGAAAACATAATATTTTCCATCAAGGGCCGTTTGAATTTCCAATGCAAACCAGATTGAAAGGTAAACGTGTACGTTCCAGAATTGATATTCACAGCGAATGAATATTCCATTCGCAACAGTATCTTCTTTACAATTGGATTTACTTTTTTTAATTGATTCGTTATGTCTTTCTATATTTATCGAACAGTGCAATAGAGTTTACCATTTACCATTACTGTTGAACGAACTGGACGATGGTAACGCTGTAGTTCAACCGGCCTGTTGGGAAATCTCTCGCGCTCTCGATTGCAAGATACAGTCCTGAATGTGTACAGCAGTTAATTCAATGTCCTGGTTATGCCCGATCAGCACATACAGACGTATGTACAATAATTATAAAATTATAAAACATATATACTATTTTTACGATAATTACGATCTGTGCCTTTATTATATTGTGCTCTTTTAAAAAATTTACTCTTACTATGAGAGATTTTTATTCACTTGTATATTTATTTTCTTCCTTTTTATTACATTATATTATATCGAGCATTATAATATTTGATTTCGTATTGTGCGCAATGAGTTGAAGAAACCTTAGAAAATGAAAGAAGCTTTCGTTCTAAGGGCGCTTACTTTAAGCTTCTTTTGCGTATATGTAAGTATCGTAAAATTTTCTGACATATTCATATATTTATTTTATATTTAGTTTGAAAATATTTAATCAAAGTATGCGAAAGTATTCAAAATGAAAATGGATAGAGAAATGATAGATGATATCACGATTCTTTTCAAAATAATGAAACATCACAACAAATATTTTAGCGCTATATGTGTGTTATAATACAATGTAGGTGCGGAATTAAAAAAAAATACGTCGGTACAATGCAATATGTTGATTAAAACTGTGACAGCATCTATGACATTGCGCCTAGGCACATTGCGGAACATTCCAATATTCGCGGCGCCTCCGCAATGGCATCCACATTGTACAATGGCACCTACATGTCAACGTCTGCTAATGTCAGTCGCCGCCACCGCAATGTGCGGTATTGCGTTGGGGCTTCCCAGCTTAGAATTACAAACAAACGCGATTACGTTACTCCCTTACAGGGTATAAGGTCCACGTGTCACGACCCATTGGTAACTTGCTAGATCGATCGATCAACGGAACGAGGCCATTGTCCTCGTCGACTCCAGTCTCTGATTTTTAAACCTCTCGTAATAGTAGCAAGTTATAATTCTGCTCCAATTTTGAATAAAAAGAATTGACATTTTTCCTAGTAACGTGAATATGTATGCTTTTGATCTATTTGAAGATACGGCGTATTTACAATCCAAATGAGAGAAGAGAAAGAAAATGAAAACGTGCATTAAAATACATGCTAAAATTTATAACAAAGTTTGTTTTACATTCGAGCAGAGAGATCAACAAAAAGGCCAGAAATAACAGTTGTTCTATCTAACTGTTCTATTTTTCTACTCGCATTACTTACTTTTTCGAGTGTAAAACAAACGTAAATTTTTAATCTGAGCTACATTTTTAACGTCAAAGAAACGTAATGATAATGTTAGAAAATATGAGAGGATTAATATTGGTGGGCAATTGCTAAAAGTCAAAGATATTATGTTTGACTACAAAGCAGTGCTCGATGCATCTTCGAGTATTATCACGATTGAATATGCGGAGACCGCGTCTCGCAACCAAGCCGTCTAATTATTGTTGATAGCAGAATGCAATACGCGCCTTAGAGTAGACGGTTTGAATTAATCGACGAATTACCGTAGCCGATAACTTTATGGACCGGCATGGACGAGGATAACACTTAAGTGTCGCAATTATAGAGGATCTACTCCGGGTTATAACGCGCGATACGACCACCTCCGGAACGCTTCATCCATTTAATTAAGGATCGTCAATGAGTTTACAATTTCGCCGTTATCATTACTCCGAGAGCGACCGTGGGGGTCTTTTACGGCCAGTAATTTGCAAGCTCCGTTCCACCGATGTACATACCGTTCGTATTATAAAGTTTACGTTGCCAACGCCGTATTTGCGGCGTTTCTCCGTTTATTCGTCGCGATCTTCTTTTCTTCTTACTGCACACTGCAGTGTCATTGCCGTGTCGCTGATCGTTTCGTTTCCATTTATCGGATTCACCGCCTGCGTTCATTACGCGAACGACCTCGTATTGTTAAAGCGGTTGCCTTCGAGACGCTATCGTTAAAGACAACGTTCGTAAGTAGAAGAAATAACGACACGAGCCACGGATAGAAACTGCGGCGCAACAGGCTCTATTAGTCATTTTATTGGCCACAATCTCCTGTACATTTCCGTCCCGACGACAATGAGGAACGGCCAGATAAATCAGATTTCATATGCTCCAACTTGCGGTCTCCTACGAAGCATATGAAGGTACTTTCCGCATTACAAATGGAAAAACGGATTCAAAATTTACTACGTTAAAGTTTCAAGTACTGTCAGTAAAATATAGAGACATTTTTTTAAAGTACCATAATTATATTATAAATGATTACTCTGAATTCACGCGTATTAATAAACGACGAAGGACTAAATATGAATGGGCAAGTACAAATGCTATCCTTAGCTATAAGATTGCTACTTGATTTTGTTTCTTTATTACTAAAATAGGAATGCAAGACTCTCGCAACGAAGAGTCGTGCGAAGTAATGCGCTGACAAAGACAGCAAGAAGCGCAAATGCGCAACGTTTGAATCACAAATTCGCGCGGCCAAAATAATATTGCGCCGCCAGTATATATCTTGAATCCCACCTACGACACACGGTACCTGACATACGCCGCTTTTGCGAGCCGGGTCTGCGGGTGTTACGCCCGGCCGTGTTTTGACGGGCCATATATTTTTCCAGCCTTTCGGGAGCAGGGCCAAGTGTTTAGAGCAGAACGTCTAAGTATAGAGTCCCTCGGTTTTCCGCAGGATCGCGGCGCACAGCCGCAGTCGCAGGCAAGACGAAGCACTCGAGGCAACGAGAATGTCACGCGGGACTAGCAATTTAGCCGTGGCCTCTAAGTTCCAGACAAGACGCACGACGCGTATCGCCTCGCGGATGATGAACCGCCGATGCGAGATAATTTCGGAATAAATTAGCGAGGACGTGAGCATGCAAAATGCAGATGCTCGCGTATGAGCGTCGCAGCGTCGCTTTCGAGAGAAGCAGACAAGCCAGCTTGTCGCGTTTCTTAAATAGCTGTGCGAATTACTGACTGGGAAATAGAGACGAGGCTTATCGATCCCATAACAGGAAATGACAGAGCTCTGCGAATACTTAATGAGAGAAAATCATTCTTATATGCCTTGACATTTTTTTTGTTCATTAAAAATATGGCATAATGAGTATAAAGAGACATTAAATTAAATATTTCTAAATCAATCTTTAAAATGAATATTGTAAAAACGATTTTATTAGTTTTATTAGATATTTGTCCCCATAAAATAAGTTTCTTTTATGAAAAATGTATTTTACTCGCAATTTTCATTAAATGGCAATTTTTCTTGAAATAGCATTTCAATATTGTTGATTAAGTTCTACTGACTCAAACAGCAAACGTAATTTTTTGTAATTTGATTGAATAGCACAAGCACAATTCATTCATAGCATGCTGGATAGTAATTTTAAAGAGTAAGTTAATCACAAAGATGGATTCGATTTTCCTACAAAATGGAGTTTACCGTGATGTACGTAATTTATCCTGTGACATGTGGACGACCCTGCGGGAGACCTGGGTTCCAGTCTCACGCTTCCAAAGCGATATGTCCGTTAAATGTGTTTACGGCATGAAGGACAGCGATTCGGTTACCTATGAAGTGCAGTTCGACGGACAATTATCCGCGCTTGTCTCTCCTGTCTGCCTCATCACCCATTCGGATCGGTCCGATCTGTCCACGCTTTGGTTTCACGAGACAGAAAATCCAGTCGCTGACGATTATTAACGTGAGTTTCTGTTCTACGTTTAACGGTCCGCGTATTTGAGCAGGGGCTGCTTTTCATCGATAGTTAAAATACCGATGATTAATTGCTGCTTGTTATTGCGATTTACCGAATCGTTGGATGTTTGGAATCACGCGAGCCCTCTGAAAGCGGTTTATAATGGACGACGGCTGATAAATTACTTTCCGCCGCGTAAGCGTTGCAGATCCGTCGTCGCTTGTCGTTAATCGAAAATCTTGCTTCGTTTCGCCGATCGCGAAAATATGAAATGTGCGCGCGCGCGCGCATCAAGGGGCGCTTTCAGCTACGTACCGCATAAAAATTCTCCTCCTCAGGTTTTGATAGTGATTCGCTGCCTTTGCAACGTTGAAGGTAGCCAATCAGTCTCGATATTCGACCAAGTGTGCAAACGCTTGCAGAGTTCTCACGGCGTCAGCATTTTCCCTGCGTGAATGCAAGATATTTGCAGGATAGATGATCCATTTTAAGATAGATATATAAACTCGTTCCGCGTTCTGCATGTCTTATTTTGTATCTGCATTGATTAATTATGCAGAATATTCTAAATAGCTCGTGTCATTGAGTAGATATAACGGATAACGACAAAAATATTACTTTAATAGACGCACCGTTTATAGAGCGATCGTTCACAGAGTCAATTTTATTCGCGATAACGCCCTGCGTCCATAAATCGCGTATCAGCCGCACAGTCTTTGTTCCGGAGCGAGTCGTATGTACGCCCGTTCGACCGCGAGTAACGCGTTTAGTTCCAACAAAACGTAGCTGCCGGCCCGACGTTGGTGCGTTTCACGAGAAGAGAGGGAGCAAAAAAATAGCGATGTGATTCATTTGCATTTGCTTTGCAGTAAAACCACGGCGGCCTTAATTAAGCACCGTCGAGAGTGCCGGCCGGGCGATGAAGACACGCTTACGCATCCGTTATCTTTTCGAGAGCTCCTCCACCCACGCGAGGCGATGGCGCATAACTCGTCTATTGTTCCCGCGAGGATAAACGGGCCATTATCATTATTCATAAACGACGTGAGCTTGTTCGGTTAACGCGAGGCGGCGGCGCGGGACCGACGAGGTGGTGCGGCGTGTACGCTGCTAAACCGTGCAGCCGCGTTGTTTTCGCGGCACGGAAGCGCCGCGATTCAACTCCGTGATCCTCCGCGAAGCCTCGCGTTCGCACCGTTCCGCTTTACGCCTCTCTCTCTCTCTTTCTCTCTCTCTCTCGGGCTCTTGATATGTTGCCGGAGCTGGAGCAAAATCCGACCGAGCACGCGACGTGCCTCGGCAAATCGAGAAATGACTTCGTCTTCGTCATATACGCGGAGATCCTCGCGAGAGAACGGCCTTACGCGGATTTACTGGAGCAAACCGCTGGTATACCTGGATTTCATCCCGCGCAGCGGTGATGTATATAAATAATAAAGATTTATCACGAGTTGAAACGCGCGTCTACTTGCCCGATTCCGTGTATCTCGAGGCCGGCTTAGGGGGCAATCATTTCTTAGCGCTTCGCAGAAACGCTGGAAACGCTCGCGTTTAGTTAATCGTCGTTTACGCGAAAGAATGAAAAAATATGTGAATTCAGAGACTTTGCAAGTTACCGCATTGCGTCGGAATATATATAAAAATTCTAACAAAGCTACGTACGCGAGAGCGAAATGAAATATTCCAAAAAAATTTATGCGTTTCCTTCAGATGGTACTATGTGGTACTTCCTTCGTCTTGTAACCAAGAAGTTTTATACGCGGTCGTGGAAATTTGTATTTTCAGAAATACGGAGGCGAGCAGAGAGATCCCGACGAAACTTGCTTGTTTCTCTACTTAGAAAGCTCCGCAGATGATACGCTACACGTATGTGGGTTAAAGAGAGTTCGGTCGAAACTTTCGCGATATAAGCTGGGTCGGGTGAAAAGCGCTTTACGAGGGCTGCGGAGTTTCTCCTTGAGCCGGTTGATTTGACGAAACTCGTTGCGGCAGGTCGAAACAAACGTCGATTTTCGTAAGCAAAGCGAGAAAAGTTTCAACAACTTTGTTCTTCGCGCTGCAGTCAGAATTAAGTTTTAATTAATTATTATTTCTTGAATATCGGAATATTTAAAATTAACTTTTAAAAAGTTACTCTAAAAGGATGCGAATAAATTAGAAAATCTTATAATTCCTCAGTTTAACTTGAAATTAATCTCGCTCTAGCACACAATTGTTTGATCTAAGATTTTTAAAACGCTCAAGATCCAACGCTTAATATTCAAGATTAAAGCGTGAGAAACTCATTAGTAAGCTGTCTTAGCATTGAATATAACAATGCAATAGGACATTAATTAAATGACGATGGTAGCTCGTAAGATAGCATGACGAATGGCCGTCCCCCTTTCTTTTCTAGAGCCAAGTAGTGGACCAATCTAGAATAGAGGCACTTTATCGCCTGTACTTTAATACGCCTTTATTCCCGTTTCTCGACCGTGAAATGTCCAGACGAAAGATCCACGCCCGAGATCGCGGTACGAACGATTTGCCGTAGCCGTTCCGTGTAACCGCAACATAAATGAGCGTGGTTGCTCGAGTGCGGTTAACGTGCGGCCGCTTTAAACACACGCGGGAAAAAGTCGTCGGATTTACTGCGACTCTGGTAAAATCCACGGCGGTGCAATCTTATGACGACGCCGTCGCTATCTTCCTTCCCGCTCTTTGCAATTTGTTTCTTTTTTTTACTCGTGTGTGTGTGTATGTGTGGCATTAATGTGCCGTAATGCGTGAGTTATAACGCCCTATCGTCGGTAACGACCGGCGCTGAATATTACAAAGTTCTTGCAATTAAATGTTAGATTAACAGATGGATTCTTTTGATGATATCGTTATGGTTGATTAAGGCTTATTGAAATGAGCAATTTAATAGTAATGGTGTATCAGTGCACTGCATTAGACCATTTATCAGTGCTTGGATTTTACAAATAAGTAGGATATGTCCCATATATTTTATGATATAAATGGACGATATAAATGCTCTAATATGTGTGTAATAAGATGTACCGAGTCCCCTTACATTCTAATTAGAAATGCTTTAATCAATATGGAATCTTTCCTAAATAAAATAATTTTTCCTTCTTTACTCTTTTAAAAATACATAATTTAAAATATATAATTTTTTTATATAATTATACGTAAACGAAATTATATATTTTAGAATTATTAACATATTCCATTCAAAGTATTCCATTTTAAATTAAGAATGTCCATAAAAGACGAATATACTCCGCGCATATCGGATTTCATAATTATTATATAATTATTTCCTTCTAGAATTATATGAAATAGCACGCGAATGATAAAAGTCACATTTCTTGCCTAATTGAATATTGCGATTATGATAATTCGCGTATGCCCCACGGTTATAACGCCTTTTATGCGTTTTCGGTCGTTCAAGTTGAAAGTCGAATAACAGTAATACGCGAGCCAATATCAGATAAATTTAATGCGGTGTTTTATGGCCGATCCGGCTGTGCGATGTTCTCGCAGAATGCTGTTAAGCGCAGCCGTGTCTTTCGACGGGGACGTAATTTAAACGGGTGGGCGATCGTACCGAGTTATCCGTGCGAGTGTAAGCTTCTCACTTCGCGCCAAACGCATATTACTGGGACACATGGAGCGACGATGGTGACGCAATTAGGAATGTCGCGTAAATGGGATAAGATCGGGCGTTCTTAGAAACGTCCACCTTACGCTATCTTTATTTGCAGTTTGGACACACCTTCGCTATATCTAAGGGACTCGCGCAATGAGAGCGAGATTGAATCAGACACGTTCGACGTGCGCGTCTTTCCTCGGCGCGCGCAAGCTTTTCATAGACACGCGATACGATAACAGATAACGGAATTGACATAAGCGCAGTATATATTCGCAGTCCATTTACCGAGCGATAGATATCTCCGCTGGAACCTGCGCGAGAACTGCGACGATCCAGCTAGAATTTAGTCCTTCTATTTTCATTTGCTCCTAGCTGTTTCATTGTGATGCTGTAAAAGAGCGAACGTTTTATTTCAACTTGTTGCTACACTGGATTACGAAAACGTTTTTCTAATTTTAATTATGTTTGTGGTGTTGTATTACTATTATTCCTGTCATTTATTAACATCTATGCGATTACGGTTCCTTTGAAAGAGAGAGAAGTAGTCTTATACTTAATAATGTAATC
The DNA here is from genome assembly GCA_011636635.1 of Tetramorium simillimum. Taxonomy (NCBI): domain Eukaryota; kingdom Metazoa; phylum Arthropoda; class Insecta; order Hymenoptera; family Formicidae; genus Tetramorium; species Tetramorium simillimum. The sequence continues at coordinate 49,315 of VBVQ01000542.1, forward strand.
TATAAAGTAAATTTTTCTTTACTTGAATTTTTAATCTTATTTACGGATGTAAACAAAAAAGCTGTTTTTAAATTCATAAGATTATATTTAAATTACATTTGCATATTATTTATTTATATTTATCACATTCGGATAATATTATATTTAAATTAGTTTTGTGAAATATTGATTCCCCGGTTAAATTGGAAATTTAAATTGACATGTTCAATAACGATTAATGTTATTTATTGTAACGGATGAAAGGGTATGATAATTGCTGCTTCATTGAAAATATCAACGTGACAATTCATTTTGCAAATGCGAAGTATAAGAGACTGTTATTTTCAGCGGATGATATTTGCGGAAGTTAGCAAGTAAGCTAATGATGCGATCATTCTACAATTTCGTACGGAATCGATACATTTAATATACACTTGATTCCTCCGCGCGCCGCAACGCGCCAGCCAGTTATCCTAGATTCCGGTTGATTGAAAATCGAACCAACGTTGCGAGTTATTTAGTGGAAGGCGCAATGACAAATGAGACAACTTCTGTGACTACATATGATCTTATCTCACGGTATCACATAATTCACTTCGCACGAATGAGTTGTCAATAAGCGATGGAAATAAACGGAATCAACGTAGCGACGCAGACACGCGACATTTAAATCATCAGCCATTCATACCAACATGAATCCTCATTCTCGAGCCCCGGGTTATCTCTCTCCGCGAAAGACTTTCAAACTGGACATAATCTCTCATTGCATCACGCCGCTATTTCCGGTGTTTAACGACGCGTCGATCGTACGTCTTAAATCGTAACGAGGTCCGGCTAACCGCTTGCTCGCGATAATCCGACGTTTAACCGGAGCTCCAAGCGCTTAATCCGTTCGACTTATCTGTTGTTCTTTTTCCCTCGTTTCGCGGTTGATCGCCGATCGTATTCACAAACGCCGACGCGCTCCGTTATCGATCCCTCTCGATCGCGCGCCGCGCCGCACGATCACGAGAGCGGTCTCGGCGTCCCGTTTCACTGCGACGGACATTTCATTATCTAAAGCGCTTGCATATCGCGTAATTACAAGAATAAACGATCGCCGACTCGTCATACGCGCCGATGAAATTCCAGCGATAACGAGTCGGCCGGTGTCGCGCGATCCATCGGATATCGAAATCGCGAGCGTCGACCGATTGGAAAGCACGCCCGTCGTTTAACCGGATTATTCACGCTCCGCCAATGAAAAGGGTCCAATGAAATTGCGATAAAGCCGAAATTGTGAGCCTCGCGGGGTCGACGGGTCGACGGGGCTTCGGAGGGAGTTAGCAGCGATCGTGCCACCGTTCTACAACAGGGTGCAGGGGGTTGGTGGTGTACCGGTTTGCCTGGTTGGTAGGAGAGAGCGAGAGAGCGAGAGAGCGAGTGAGAGGGACAGAGAGGGATTGATCAAGCCCGCCCGCGGCAAATATCGCCGGACGACTTTCATTTTCAGCGTACTAATTATTCAGCTAGGCACGGCGTGCGTTCGTTCGTTCGTTTGTTTCTGCCGCTTTTGCAAATAGAAGCGCGAGCTGAAATACGCGTATTCGGTCTCGGACGGGAAATCGCAGGAGCATCTAAACGAAATGTACCCGTATAAAGCGGTATCCGTGATTAATGAGCGTTACCTTCGAGGATGTCGGCGACCATCGCGAGTATGTGATTAAATGTCATTATTATTTTCGAGTGCTGTCGTTGAAACTCGCGAGGATTCTTGCGACCAGCAAAGAAAGTTGCGTGCGCAAGATCATTTAATCGCTTTGCTCATTATGCGTTCCCAGTAAAAATTTTATTTCTTTTTAACTTGTAATATATATTATGCATATATAATCACAAGAACAACACGAACATTCTGAATTATAATTTTAATTGTTCATTTTTGGAAGAAAAGGAACTTTTTAGCATGAAATTTGAACTTTTAAAATTTTAATCTGGCTAATGACGATCATACACTAAGATCATATATATTTTGAGTATGTTATGTAATTGCCAATATTTAACGTGTAATTCTCAGCTTTCAACTGATGCAGGTCATTAAACGTTCATTCACCGATTTCCAGTATCGTTTTAGTGACATCAATTAGGGAGCGCACGTTAATTACTAATCGATTCGTAACGATCGAAATATATCTAATTAGCGGCCGTTAAATCGCTCGCTGATCCATGGCCAGCTGAATATGCGTTCCCGGCAAAAAGCTACTGCGATGTTAAAAGTGCCCTTTCGAAAAACCAAACGAGATTTGCTTAATTAAATCGACGGAGATGAAAATCCGCGCGTCCCGCTCTGTCGCGCCGCCGCAAGGCCGCCGTACGAAATTGCAATCGGGCGAGGAAAGGGGCCGGATTAATGGCCTTGACGATGATATGGTTCTACCATGACGGGAGTACGGTTAAAAGCGATCATTTCACCGTAATGCCGTAACGTCCTCTCGTTATTAGTAATTGGCGGCTGGCAATCCGGCGTTTCGCGTCAGCGAACCGTACACTGAATTGTCGCCGATATTCCATTCGCCTCATCGAAACCTGATATCTGTTTAGATTACATAATATATCTTGCAAGAGTACTGTCCCAAAAAACAAAGATTGTCGAAAGATTTAACGAGCCAATGTTGCATTTTGTAGGCTATACATCATAATAATACAAGAAGGACAGGTGGAACAAAATGTCAGAAAGATATGAATAAATTATACGATTAAAGTCACATTATGATAATACTGCTATTTTCGCTAACGGATAGCAGCTGGATAACAAGTAGAATGCGGAAATGGAACAAAATAGTAAACACAATTAAGAGGAAACAGGCGGTACGCGCGCGTTGCTCGCAGCAGCGAAACAATCGCAATAATTTCATTAACCTATCAGACAGACGTCTACCGTTTTATCATCCCATCCTGTATATATCGGTAGATCGTACGTATGTAAAGATACGGACTTTCACATCCATTTCTCGCAGGTACATATTTGATGGTAAAAATAAAAAGCAGATTACATGGCGCGCTGTCGGCGCCACGTTTGGCTCATTAAATTCATATAATTCATTAGGCTCCCCATTGGTGTGTAGCATCGTGCGGAATGGAGGCTTCGCGAGCGCGTACGCATATTTTAACACCTCTTGGGAGTCGAGCTAGAACGATTCGAGATACTCAACACGGTTGTGAGCGGAACTACCGCTTGCTCTCGCAGCTGGGATATCTCTAATTATCAGGTATAATCAGTTTCCCGTCTGCTTTTTCTCCGACTGAATGAGAAATGTAATATGAATTTAATGAAAAATCCATGGCTCTGGAAATTTGATCCTTTCATTGTTTTTTTCAAGCTAACTTTTCAAAGATTTTTTATTTGTTGTACGATAAAAGGTTGAAAGATAAAAATTGAGCTAATATAAATGCATGTGCGAGAAAGAGAGAGGGGAACACACAATAAATGGAAACGTGGAAACAAACAATTTTTCGCAGATAAAAATCCAAACAACACATGAAAGCCAACGAAATTTAAATCAAATTTTGAATACTAAGAAACCTCGAAAAGATAAATTTATTCGGTTCCAACACAAAAATATATTAATTTTTCAAAATTATAGATAAAAAGATACATTTCTTTTAACACTTTATGCGTTTTGTCGAAAATTTTCAAGTTCAACATTAACATCCATAAATATTAATGTGCCAAATAATAATAAATAATACAAAATTATTCTCTCAAGATAATACTGATACCTACTTATAGAAATTCGTAAAAAATAAAAAGATGTTCTCACAGCTCGCATCAATAAATCAGAATAGTTGCAGCGTCGCTGCGTGCAGTCACGTCAACTTCGGGTTCGCCGGTGGCATGAAATTTTGGTTCGTCGTCGTAGTCGCGCCCACCATGAAGTGGCGGGACGCGATAATTGCTAGGCGCGTTGCCAATTCGCCGCGGCGCTGTTAATTGATTCCCCGGGAAATGGCCGTGGAGCGACGACTTGCCGACGACGATTTTGCACGTTCGCTGTTGGCGGATTATCATCGACGGGCTTTACGCGGAAGGGTAGCGCAAAATCTAGCATTACCGGAATAGCTCATCCCACCCCGATCCCCAACTTCGCATCCGGCAAGTGTACGCTACGTGTGTATCGTACCGATTAAGAGGTGTATGTAGAAACGACATTTACTACTGTAAGATATTATCTGTATTAAGGTAACGTAATATTAGTTACATTTTGAATTTATTGCAGATTCAGAGTCTCCATGCACTTAACATAATTTCCTCTATAAATTACAGTTCTCTCTATAAATATAGTTGAGGATGTGGTATCTATTCGATTTGTTATTACGGCATCACTCATGTGAACGCGACGTGGCGTCAGTGCAAATGTCCTGATTTGAAATCGATTTTCTTCTACGGAAATTTCTTGTTTGGGTGAGAGGGGTGATACGGGTCTTATATAATGTCCCAGGAGACCGTCAAGATAAGGGGAACGTATACAGGCGGCCTTTCCGGGTGACGGAATGGGATGTCATCGATTGGTCGCTTGCATGGCCTGTGTTGGGAAAATAACGACCTGAGTATTATTTATTTAGCGAGAGAGAGGGAGAGAGAGAGAGACACAAACACCCTCAACAAACAGCTAATAATTTTTCCTATGTTCGCGTAATAGGGAAGAAAAGGCAGAAGTTAAAATACCAAAGAATCCCCAATGGAATAAAAACATGTGCTATTTCTGTATCGTTTTCATAAGAAAATGGAATTCCACCAAAATGGAGTTATATATAAACGAGTTATTTAATAAAAGGTTTTCTCTTACAACCATGTAGAAATTTTAAAACCTTTAAAATCCGAATTAACTCATACGATTGATTGTTTTTGTTCTTTAAAAATTGGACGCTAAAAATACAATATACCATATTTCAATATATGTCACAAAACAATTTGAAGCAAAATATATTGTATTTCTCGTGAAATGGCGAATATCGAAATATGGTAGCGCTATAATATTTTTAGCACGATCTGTTCAGGGTTTATATAAAATATGGAAAACATAATGCAAGAATGTAACGCTCCTGATGGCTTATGTGCCGAGTTTACCACGAAATCTCATTTGAAAGTTTGATTAAAATTTCAACAGGTCGACCGTGCAACAGACAAACTCATCGAACTCGGCAGAGTTTTGTAGACTGACTGCGACAATTTTTAAAACCTGATAAGCATCCCATTTTCTGCAACGCATAAACTTCTCACTCTGCATAACCAGAAAATGAAGTCCTCTACTGAAAATAACTCTACTCGTTGAATTAATGGACGTTTTTCCAATTAAAGCTATATTAATTAGTAATACACAGTATATAAATTAATATTAAATTCCTTATTCTGTTTAACATAAAACATCATTAAGTAATTATTTGTTATTGTATACTTGCCGTATAATGTGTATATATATATATATATATATATATATATATATATACACACATATGTG
>VBVQ01000543.1:0-54747 GCA_011636635.1 Tetramorium simillimum
AGGGAGGGGAGTGCAGGCGACGGGGAAGGATGTCGATGCGCCGTCGGTGGTCGGTTTCGGGGGCTGATTCGCGCCGCGGGGGCGATGAGCGCGCTTCCCTCCGCCCTGAGACTGACCTCCTGCTGCTGCAGCTGCTGCTGGCTCCTGCTGATCTGCCTCGTCTTCCTGATACCCGCGCCCTGCACCAGCGACACGCCGCAGCAGATTATCAGCCGGACTCGAAAACAATTGGCAGGTGATGATAACGCGGCGGTGCACGAGTCCGGCTACCTCGACGACGACGCCGAGGTCTACGAGGACGAGCAGATATCCACCGGCAATGGCGACCTCGAGGAGGAGTGGTTCGATAAAAATATTACCGCGGGTGAGTTAGGGCACGGTCCGTGCGGCGACAATGGCACGCGATGGCAGCAGAGTAGTTGTACGTACCACGGAGATGACCGGCGATGGTTGCACTTAAATTGAAATTCGATAACGGTGTATTCTCAAACGATCCGACACGCCGAAAATGTAAAGATTTTGCCAGATATATCTCTAGCGAAACGTCAATCCGCATTTCCATTTGAATGATTGACAAGAGAGAGATGATATGTGAGTATTATAATCTGTAAGTCGCCGCTATCGATAATTATAGTATCGAACGTTTTGAAGGAGGGAGACTCCCGCCTATAAAAGTCAATATTTAAGATAGCTCGTGCACTAATGTGTTTGTTATCTTGTAATGTTGATGAAAATGAAATCGTTTAAAATTACTGAAATATATTATCCTTAATGGATAAATTTATCATCTCTCTTAATGTTTAAAAAAAAATAGTTGACATACAACTATTAGTGAAAAAATTAAATATTACCGCTATATAAAAATATTGTCTATCTTTATTGCGAAATATTTGTAAAAACACGAAAGAATTATAATAATGCTTATAAGAACGAAATAATGCCAATAATCTTATGTTATATTGATCATTATCTATTTTTATATTATCGTGTAATATTCACATGAAATATGAAAGAAATTTTTCAGATTATCGCTACAATATTAAATACTTCTCGTTTTTCTTCCTTCGTATTTTTTATATGTTTATTCTAAGAAAAACTATATTTTGAGACGATATCTTAAAAATAATAATCTACAAAATTAATAAGTCCTTTCCTTTATAATTTTCTTAGTAATAGAAATTCTAAATTATGCTTGCCGAATTATCAAGTAAATATAAATATGAAAACTAACGAAGAAATATAACAAAATATTGCCAAGTTCCTAAAGAGTTAATTGTGCTAAATCAAACTGTTGGTGAAGTATCACTTTAGAAGTCAAGAAATTGTTTGTAGAAACATAAATGAGATAACAATGGGACGAGGAAAATTAAATAAAGGCTCGAGAAGTATGTTATAAAAATAAGCAAGCAAAATAAAGTAATTATAATTACGCTCTAGTTTATTCGGTAATTAATGTAATTTGAAATCGAAACACATTCGTGTTAGACACGATAATGCTCTATTTTCACGTAAGACAATAACGATCGAACGAAGGCGATATATCTCAAGGTTCTCCTTGCTCGCGCTTGCTCCACAATGTGCAAACACTTTCTTGGGAATGTTCATCCATTAAAGCACATACCTCCATTCTCAAATACATTCTCGAATGTAATTAAATTTATTCATGGAACATTTAATCATAATTTTCACATGGTAAAATGTAACGTTTTTGTAATTGTAAATAAGCGTCTCAAAATTATAGCAAAAATGTATTTTCTTAGAAACGACTATTGTAATTTTTTAAGTCAGTTGCAATTATTATTTGCAATTCTATTTTGCAGAAATCATATTAACTGTTCTTTAAGTAATGCTTCATTAAAGCTACGTAAAACTTAAGTTCTTGTTAAATATTGTGCCATATCGTACACTTTTTTCCAATAAAACCTTCAAGTTTTATCATAAGGCGTCCATTTAATTTTTCTCTTTTTAAGAGAGAGAGAGTTTATTTCTTTCCGATTTTATATTAAAACTCGGAAGCTATTCTTACGTTCTAAAGAAGGCGAAAAATGCCTCCAGCAGTTAGACTTAGCGCACGCGTCGACTTAAGCGAGAAGGAAACGCGTTCTTCTTGATTTTCGCGCCAAGCATGCTGTCGGTATTGATTTTAATGGATGCTGCAAGCTCTCCAGGCCCGCGTGTCAATTGAACTGCACGTAGTGTCTATGTTTGCTCTTTTTCGAAAGTAGAGTTTACCGCGAAGATATAGCGTAACGAAAATAATAGCGCATTGTTAACGTAAATTTTTTATTTCTTCGTTCGTGATGCGCATCTTTTCAACACGAAAGATGCAATCAGATGGAACGGATTAAAAGAGAATAAAACTTATTCGTATAATTAATCATAATACGGAAATTGATAAATGATAAAAAGGGACGAAAGCATCAAGTTTTACTGCCGTTTACAATTTATTTAATTTCCAAATTAGAAGATGTAATCTGCTCGATAATAGAAACGAATTATTACATGCAAACAATGATTTAGCAAGCAGCACAAGTGTGCTTGTTAAATATTAAAATATCTCTTTGCTTGATTTGACACGCTTTTTAGAACTTTCCATGATTTCTATTTAATCGATGTGATCCAAGATAATATTATTTTAATGGCTTGAACGCATAATTTCTTAATTATACTTCATATAGCTGCACGTGCTATCCATCAGACGTTATTAAAACTTTCCGTTGAACTCTTCGCTGAAATCACGCGAATCTAAATTTTCGCTCGATGAGGGAGCGATAAGGCGCACGCGACGCAGCAGTAACGCGTACGTGCAATGAACTTTAATCAGTATAAAATTAAATGCGGCCTGCTAAAGAAATCCAGATGAGGCCGCGCATTTTCAACCGCAAAACTGAAGGAGTACGTGATCATCGCGAAACAGCACACCGGCAACTACGTTGCACGGACGCTATTATCCGCAAGACAATGAGTTCTGTAATATTGAAATCTCTGCAGTTGCATACGCGTCCATGGCGCCGCTAAATGACACAAAGCGCATTTATCACGCACGACTGTCGTTGTCATTAAATAACCGATTTATGCGTTGATATGCGAATAGTCCGAGAAGAGCCGCATCATAAGCGATTGACAAATAAAGATATCTATATATTTAAAATATGAATTAGAAAATATAAAATGTTATTATTATAATATAAAATAAGATATTAATAAACTAAGAATATTGGATTTAAAACTCAAAAACTCAAAAAAAAAAAAAAAGCTTTGTAGCCTATTCACGATATATTTATTTATAGTAAAAGAACTGATCTTTTTATACTTTAATAGATATAATTTATAATGAGAAATTTATTTATCACCTTTAAATATATATGGAAAATATATCGGTTCGCATTTTTAAAGAATACTCGATTAGGAAATTTCTAACTGTTCGCACATTATCGCTGCATTGCCGCATATTGCAGTTTGAAAACGTGCCAAAGGGAGTTAGCAATTATCGCCTGGCCTACTGCTGTGAAACAGAGGATATAGTACGATACTATTACAATAGCAGTGAACTCATAACAAATAAGTTGGCGTGCTGCCAATTAGATGTATCTAAAGTCCATAATTGAATTAATAAATTGCAGAATTTAGAAACATTTGCGTTGTTTCGAAACGCACATTTTAATCGTATTAGTGTAAAAATCATCGAAACGCAATATAGCAAACGTAAAAATTTATTATCATAAATATTTAGAACTGTGTCAGCCTTGTCTTTATTGCCGACAGATGTCAGCAGAGAAATATTTAAAAAATTTATAAAATTAAATTTGTCATAAATACATACCCTACAAGTGAAGATAGATTAGTCTACATTTTTTACACTAATAAAATTAATGAATAATAATAAAAATTTAATGTCGAGACGCTCTAAAGCAATATTGTAGCAAGAATAAGCCGTAATAATTTCAAGCTGTATTAGTATGACAAACTAATTTACAATAAAAATAAAATTCTCGATTTAATGATTAATTTTAACCGCATATGTATCAAAAGGTATGATTATTATTCTTTGTGTATTAAAGTGCCCTTTAATGATATTTAAAAGAGAAATTTAAATTCATGTGACTTTTTACAGAGAAAGGACGGTACTTGGGCTCGCCTTGCGACGTCGTATGCAATCCGGAGCTGCAGCACGTGTTCTGTGATTCAATCACTGGCCTCTGCGAGTGCGAAAAGTTCTACCCCGTTCGTCTCGGGCCTACTAAGGGATGTGCCAAACGTATGTAAAAGCTAGCAACTAGTTACCCTCATGCCTAACAAGTAGGTCGTTCCGATATCATAACTTCCATGGTAACGGTCGGTGAAAATAAATGTTCGCGCGCTCCTGATGGCCTGAATGAAGTCCGGCAGCATGAAAAGACTTTGTGCACTCGTTTATTTTATACAACGAACGCAAAGCGCGAGAACCGTAAATGAATTTCTAAAACGGTACGGGTTAAACGTTTGCCTGATATTATAACGCAAGAAATTTAAAAAAAAATGATAAAGCAGACATAATGACAAGCGTTTCAAGACGCAATATAAAGGAATTTAAAAGGCTCTTTGAATTGGAAGCACAGGATTTTGTCGACAGTTTCAGAGAAGATCGAATCTATTATATATTTAAGCAGCTGGAACTTTGATTTAATTCCTACTGAATAAAAGATACCTTCCTCAATAAGTAAATACGTGCTATCGATTCTTGCTTTCAGCCAAAAAACTCGGAGAGCAGTGCTTCTATCGCGCGACGTGCACTTTTGCGGATCAACATTCGACGTGCACGCAGGTTCAACACAATGCAGTATGCGATTGCGAGGAGGGATATCACAGGGTTGCTCTGTCCAGGCCTAACAAGAAGGTTTTCTGCGCGGAAGGTATGCCATTTATCCTCAATATTTGTCTCAATTATACTCATTCAAGATTTCTATAAGATTTTTATAAACCGATCGCGAGATCTTTATAATTAAAAATTTCGTCGCCTCAATATTAATTATTATCATCTATTTTATGGCCTAAATAAGATTTATTTAAAAATTATTTAGTTAAAACATTTGTCGTTTTAATGTTTAATATACTCAATTGATCACCGTAAACGGTGAAATATATTTACCATTGAAGCGAAGCTTGAGGAAATATATTTTAATATCGATCCGCGACGAGTCATCGTGCCGCGTCCTCCTTTAATTCGCTGTAATCTGGTCCGATAGATCTGGTGCTGATAACTACGGACCTTCCGACCCTACTCTGCATAGCATCGGGGATAGCCATCTTTACGGGGATGATATGCTTCGTGCTCAAACTATTCAGCCGGGCGAGGTATTCAAGGCCGCGGCATTACGCCAATGCCAATCATGCGCCACCCATGCTGTTTTCCAGTGACACGGGTAAGTAATGACCAATTAATCCCGGTATTCCACGAAAGAGAGATCTTGTAGTAGATCAGCTAAATTGTAAACTCGAAATCACGAAAAAAATGTCAGCTTTACAACAAGACATTAACGGCAAGTAGTGATTCTGAGGATTTCCTTTTCCAGATAGCACAGAGAATCCAAAAGAATTCTTTTCGAATTCCCAAATTTCGAACTGAATTCTTTTTCCACTCTATTTCTGTTCTAAAAAATTCTGTTTACGTTTTTAAGAGTTCAAAAAAAGAATTCGTTTTCATGTCATCCAGAAGAAGGTATACCTTTATGAAATTTTTTTTTAACTACCGGAGAGGAATTTTTTCAATTCATTTTGAACAAATTACGCTAAATCATAAAGAATTTCAATCAAAAAGTGAATCCTTTGTGTAAATTTATAATAACCATCTGGACTATTTAGGTCATCGAGTTATTTGTTAAAATTGACAATATATGCATTAAAATGCATAATCCTTACTTTTTCAAAATAAAAAAATTAAAGCTTATAGCTTTGTTATGACTAATATGACAGTGGTCGCGCGATTATTTAAATTATTTCCCTATTTTGAGGAATAGAATATTTTTTTACAAGCGCGCTGTTATAATCTCGTGTAATACGTTTTAATCTTCTCCTTCAAATTAAAATCATTTATTCTGACTAGAAAAAGCCAGGATCAGTTTACGAGACCGTAAATTATCATACGGAATTAATACCTCACTCATAAGTTTACAATTTAATATTTTTATATTTAAAAAAATAAAGATTGTATAGAATTTATGAATATACAGGAAGGAAAATAATTTTTGTTATTAATATTTTGAACAAAATACAAATAAATTGCTCATTTTCATGATTTTGCATCTTTTAAAGCGCCTTTACATTAAACGCGCAAATTCGACAATAATAATTCTTCGTAGAGAACCTACTTTCGCTTCTGCGAAATCAATAGAAGATATCTATATATCGATACGGTGCATAGTATATCCAAAGAGAGGTATCTATTCTCGTCTCACTTCGTTACTCGCGACGTCACATATCAAACCGTATTTCAAAATCAAATGCAGCAAGGGAATGAGATTTTAAGAGAACTCCAAAAAAATACAAAGCGTTGCATTTCCGTGCACGGGATGAAGAGTTAAAATATACCCCGCCCCTCTCCTCTCCTATCTAAGAATACATAATAAACATACAAAAATAAACATAATAAAAAGAGCAGTTCTTTCGTGCTCATAAACGAATTCTTTCAACAACGATAATTTCTAAATATTTCATAAAAGAGATATCGAACGCGAACACCCACTTGCTTATTATTGTTTCGAACAAAAATGATTTCCGCGATTGTATTCTACTTACGTAACCATGTGCCTTAATATAGAAAAAAATATTGAATCAGGCCAAGCAATATATTATTGTATCGGCACACGTAACGTATATCCGACGTAGTAAACGGACAGCATTAGAAATATCTCGTTCGAAAAGTCGAACGAGCGGCTTACCGGCATATCTCGTCCGAAAGGTCAAGCGAAACGTCCATCACGCCCGCGAGAAAGCCGAAGGCCATTAAGCGCCGTCCAGCGGACGGCGCGTATTGCATTTCCATATGCGGAAATAACTTGCCGAAAATACATTTCACAGGCATACCGCTAACGCTGCACGGACGGCCGTCGTCGCGATCGAGCCAGCGGAGCGGCAGCGCCGGGCCCCTCAGCTGCGCGTTCACCAGGAGGCCCAGCAGCGGCGGCAGCCGCGGACCCCTGGTACCGGCGTCCAGAGCAGGTGCGGCAAGGGCCGCCGCTATCTTGCTTATATCGTGTCACCTGCAGGCGACCAAGGACGGCAACAAGCACCGACGTACCCTTAGTGACGTGGCCGAGGGATCGACCGACGGCCTCGGTAGACGATCTCGTCTCTCTGTCTCTCTCTCTCTATCTATCTATCTCTTTCTCTCTTTCTCTTTCTGCCTCTCTGTCGTTCATTTGGATGTCTCACATCCTGATCGTACGAATACGCTCCATACCTCTCTTTGACGTTTGCTCCGTCCTCCTTACTTGCTTATCGATCTACTTTGGATAACCGTGAAATTCGATTTGGGTTTACGTGATTACTAGTGTGAGTGACACGAACACGACACGAAGAATACGCCTGCCTTCGTCGAGGAATTGCTATCGGTATCATTATCGCTGTGTTCATTCATACAATACAAGCGTTATCTTGGCAGTGACAGATTCATGCGTCGTCATTACGTATGTGTTATCTGTTATCTCTTTCTCTCTTTCTCTCTCTCTCTCTCTCTCTCTCTCTCTCTCTTCTCTTTCTCTGTTTTTCTGTTGTTCTCTTCTCGCATATTCTTCTCCATTCTTTTACATTTCCTCTATGTTCGTCAATGCAATTCGCTTCTTGTGCTGTCAACGGTGGTGTAATTGCGAAAGGAAGATTATTTGTGGTGACGATTTATGGTGATGATGATGGTAGCAACGATGCTTCATGCCGAATCATGTCATTGTCGCTGTTGCTGTTACATGGTCGTGGTAACTGTTGTCGATGGCTGTTTTAGATATCCGTGTTTCATTTGAAATCCCGGCTCTTGGTAATCTCGTCTGTATGTCCATAATGCGTTTTACTCGCTGGACAAATTTAATGGTCGTTCCACGTTTAATATTATGTGAATACGAGAGAAAAACTTCAGCTTTGGATACAATAATTAACTGTTCTTGTTAACTGAATTTAATTATTCTCACATTATTGTAATACAAGTATTACTTACTTTTTACGTATTTCTTCACATGCCAATTGTACACATACGATGATAAGGGAATAATTAGATGCTGTTAATAAGAATCGTATTAATACATACATATATTAATACGATTCGCGCGACATTCGTTCCTCCTAAAACTAATTGTAAGAAATTAAAGTGTGCTTCCTTGGCTGCCAATGAATAAAATAATTAATTGGAGGAATTGTTATACATGTGTATAAAATGATATCTCAAAGAAAATCGTGCGGGCAGCATGTCTGCATTTATTTAAAAAAGAAAGAGATATAAAATTGCAAAATAAAATACATCACAAGTGTGTTACGAGATAGCAAGATAGCAGCGGCCGATTTCGTTGCTCGTTTGAGTGAATTTTTTCTGGTAAGACGTAGAGAGAGACACGAAATCCTTACGCACTAGCTAGCTCGCTGCACACGCACATTTACACACCCACACACACACACGCGCGCATAAATATATCTGTGTTGCCAAATGCATACAATCAGGGACCAGTTTCTCGGTAGATGTTACAGCTCGTAAGACTACTATTCTTTATAAAATTAACAATAGTAGAAGAGCAAATGTTTAATCGATATACATTTTGAATTTTCTTGCCGGAAAACTAAATCCCTCTATACAGCAAAATAATATGTATATACATTATTTTTTAGAATAGTTCGCTTTACCAGCTTACATATTTTCTGTCAAAAACTTGCTTCTCAGATATGTACTCGTATGTATCATCATAAAAATTCATCTCGATAACACACAGTTACTACTTTTATCAATTTCTCTAAACTCATACATTTTTTGTAAACTTTAGTAAAATATAATGATACATACACACACAAAATATGCAAAGTTTTTTTATAAAATTTTTTCATTAATTTGTAAGTTATTCTTTCGCATGCTATCTTTTCAATTGAGTACGTTTAACGTCTGCAGCGCCATTTGCCTGCATATAACTTATGCACGAGTTATCATGTTACCGAATATATTTTTATATACAGAATTATATCGTGAAGTACACAATCAATAGCAAAAATATTTTATAGACAATTCTAGCGTCTTTTTTTAAATAAGATTAGCATGTATCTAAGTTTTCTTTTCCGAGAAATATAAAAAATAGATATGTATCTCTCTAATAACTAATTTATTTATTATTATATACCCCTATTTACTTTTATATGAATGCATTGTTTTTTTTTATTCCCGTTCTCGTATGCTCTTTCACATTCCCATTTATTCACTTTATAGCACGACATTTCTTCAAGTTTCCACTTCCACCGCTTCGTCGAATATTTATCGCGTTGATTAAGGTACCGCAAAAATATATATTACAGTTTCGCACACTTAGAAATTACAGTCTTAGATAGCTCGGACTAGAGATTATCTAGGATAACATATAGATTCTTTTCCTTTCTTTTTCAACGTTATATTTCTCCTAGTAATAAAAGGTAGAGTTGTTAGAGAATACGCTGATCCCTACGACATGGTTCTTCTTTTCACGTAGGTTCCCGTCGTCCTAGCTTAGCGTCGGTTCACAGTTCAACGTCCTCATCCCGTAGCTACAGTGCGCGTCGACTCGAGAAGGAGAGGAACGACAAGGAGCAGCGCCAGGTACTTCAGGAGCTCCGGCTGTCGAAGCAGCGGGAGCAACTGCAGCAACAGCAGCAACAGGTGGTACCGACGCCCAGCCCCAGGACTCCTCATTCCACAGACGAATTGCTGCCTTCGGTCGAAGAGGGGAAAGAAGTCTTTTACAACGAGGTAAGTTGTCTCCCTTGGGATCCAACATCCATCATCGTCTATCATCATTAACGGTGATTTAACTTTGAGGAACATCAGAAATGAAACTTCATTATTGCCAAACTCGCATTTTGAGGCTGACGTAGCCGACAGCCATATTGCGTTCGCGTCAACAAATTTCTGATGATGCCGCAGTCTTTCCCCAAATCATTAAATTAAATTATTAATTTATCATTATATGTACAGAATATCCTTGAAAAGCGTGTCGCATCGAACAAAAGACGCGCTGTTGTGTATCGAGTTTGAAACGAGAATTGATTACATTTGCAGCAGGTACCGACGACGTCAGACGTATCAGACATCCCAATAACGACGACCATGACGATGATAACGACGACGACGACGTTAGAGTCAACGGCGATAACCACTTCCAACGCAAACACAACCCGAATGGGCGAGACCGCGCCTATGGCAACGCCAACGACCATTTTCGGCACGAGCGTTGCACCACGGGCTTCCGATGACATTTTTCAAGTGTAGTCTTCATCAAGTATAATGGCGTCACATGACAAAGTCGATGGACTCTCAATTTATTAACGACCTTTTTATTGTATTTGCAAGAACCAACTGTAACGGCATCAGGACGGAGACGCGTACGAGACGCGGGGACATATACTTGCGATAAAATACGAAACTCTAATATCAATAGATATAAATGCACAAATATCGAGAATAAGCTAAATCTGTATTTTGTCCGTATTATTAAAAAGTCAGCTTATAACAACACAGTGACACATAGAAACATATTGAAACATGAAAAACAGTCTTCTTCCCAGACAGTAATTATACGTAATATTATAATATAAGTAATCACGATTTGCAATTTTATAACTCATTTTCTCTCTTTCTCTTTCTCTCTCTATATATATTTTTTTTTAAATTTAAATATTATAATTAAATATACTACTATTATAATTTATGTGTAATATAAATGCAAGGTCAAAATAATATGGTCAATATATACTTAATCTAACTTAATTTAACTTAATGCATATATAATTAGAGAACTTTTAATTTATCCTCTTTGTCTTTCACGTAGCACGTAATATTAAAAATAGATGTTTCATAACTGACTTTATGATACGGACAAAATATTAATGAGGATACAGGGCACTTTCTGGATGAATGTACTTGGGGCACAAGTGTACTTAACGAATTAGAAGGTGGCGACATATTTTTACTCGGTACGTGCACAGATAAGAATTTACGAATGCAGCTGGAAAGAAAAGAGCAAGATTTAATAGCACAATTAAGCAACGCAATCAGTGCAATATGATAAAATAACAGATCTTTTTGAATGTCTTAATAAGGTATACGAACAAAAATATTGGAAGTGCTTATATCTATGTGAGTATGGGAAAAAAAATTTACGCTTAATGTGCAAGAATTCGAAGTTGACAACAGAATATTCCGAAATAAATTGAGTAAGGAGCGTTTCAATGCTTTGAAATAATTAAACTGAAAAAACGTAAATATTTGCTAAATAAATTAATTTCTTTGGTATTTAAAATTTTTTCATCGTATAAATATGTGATCTTATGAAACTCGGTAAAGATTACTTTTAAAGATCGTTTATGGTCAATTTACAACAAAAATTCAGACAATTATTTCGATTAAAATAATTTGATTTACAATGTACATACATTGTAATTTACATATCGAAATATATCATTACATAATTACATATCATTACATAATTACCATAAACACAATATCAAAATATGATAAAAGCATTGATTCGCTTGACAATATTACTATAAAAAAATGCATCACAGAATTCTCTTTTTATAATTCTCATGATAATGAATATAATCGTACCCCATTCAAAGAACAATAAGAATTATTCAAGTTCATCCAGATAAATTGCATTGTTACATAAAAATTTCAATCGAATCTCTCATTTCAATGACAATATATCTGTTCAATAATTACAAATAACTATTATACGATACGTTTTTTTTAAAAATCAAATTACATGAAACTCATATGTGAGCTCGTGAAATTATTCATTGGCGTGCGATTACATATCAACAGATCCTAAGACACTATTCCATTCGATTTCGATCGGACAAGATCATCGTATCGTACTAAACTTCTTATCACGAAAAGTAACAACACAATAGGAAAGCTATTGAAGAGGCAATCTCGAGTGGATCGAGGCTAAATATACTTCTACATACTTTCACATAAAGCGATACAAAGAGATAATCTCTCGCCCGGACTTAACAAAACGATAATATGATTGTAAAAACCACGAGAATTATGCCGCATCGCTGCTATTGCAGTCCAGTTACCTCGCTTTGCTAATTGGAGCGACGTGCAACACCGGGCAACGATTCTTTTTCCCTCCCGATGCAAATATTTCGTTGACTTGTTTTTAGGTATGACCAAAATGACTTATTCATTCGTCAAATATGTACACACAGTGCGATTACCTTTTATACCTTTAGACAAATGCAGCAAAATATCTATATGTAGGTCTTACAATATATTGTAGTACATTTGTTGATTAAGTCACTATCATCTCTCTTTCTGTTCACATTTTATCGAGCATTTTATCACACAAGGAAGGAATTCGATTGTGTCTGAGTTTCCATTTTATTAATTATTTTGTATAAAGCATATTACATTTTTAGATTAAAGTGATAGGAAAATTTCATTTTCATGATGTCTCGCGTTGTCTAAAAATTTGTTTGACGACTCGATAAAACTGTGGGATCCTTTCCATTGTGTTTACATCGTATTCCGTAATCGTTTGCAGATATTAATCGTAAGTTAATATTATATAATCAATCAATGCATTTCAACGTCATCGTATCACGAGCCTTCCGAATGCAATCTCTGGTTACTAGACTCGCGTAAAATATAAAAACGTAATAATATGAAATCATTAAGAGACGTTATATATCATGTATACACGCGATCACACGTTCGTAACAAAGATTTACGGAAAATCGGAGACGCGTCAAAGAGAGGCGTAAATCTATTATTATAGCAAAATGTACATATATCAACATTCTCGTGTTCGGATAATTTACGCTGCCTTTCCCAAGTAAATAATAAATGAAAAAGGAGATGGACAGAAAGCATTGAAAGATATTCTTAAACGCTGCATAGGCATACATATGTACCTACACGCAAAATTTATGTACACACGTGACACAGAAGTAAGATTACCTTATACGTATTGTGTTCGACAACGATCGCACCTGGTTATTAGGCTCGGTTGCAGTCGATTGATCTATTAAGGCAAGAAACGAAGGGAAGATATGAACTTATATCACACAACAGAGCCCGCATTTCTCCGAGATACTCTATACTCGATACTTGCCACCTGATTTATAAAAATCGATGTACAACGTTATCGTTTTATCCCGGTTTTAAATGTTTACTGTATCATAAGATTGTAATATAGTCGTTGGGCCAAATAAAGCTCGTTTTTTTCGATATAAGCACACATGTAGACGTGTGATTATTTCTTCTTAGCTTAAAATATTGAAGAAGACGAACGGAACAGGCTCAAAAGTCAAGATTTCCATAATACAGAACTTCGTGCATTATTAATATAACGCTGTTTCTCTCTCTCTCTTCGCTCGCGACAATCCATTTAATTTACTAAAACTGCTTTAATATGAGAGGCACGCAATCTGAACTTCATTAAAGTTGCAGGAGTAATATATCGTCCTTTATTCTACGTAAAACAAAGAGAACTTGCGATGCTCGTCAAAGTGTCTTTCATGGTGCGCAGAAAATGTTCACGGCTCTCTTTCTCTAAAATATTTTGTATCGCCAGGAGCTTCAATGTAATAATTTGCACCCGAACTCGCTTGCAAAACCCGTCGTGTCGATTTAGCAGGGAGATACGAGGCGAAAATGGAGGAGGAGATCCATGTGCAGGTGGACGATAATTCAGCCTCGATAGAGCACAGTTTACGACCAATATTATACACCTCCTGGCTGCTGGGCGTCGGCGTTGCACGTCCGCGAAAGTGTCCCAGGGCTGTCACGATAGTCCTACGTGTCGTTCACTTCGCCGTGTGCTCCGTCATCGTGGCGTACGGCGCGATAGACTTCTTCGTCTTCGGTAGCGTCTTCAAGAGCGACATATTCAAGATCATGTACTACATGAACAAGGTGATGTGCTACGTGTCGGCGTATTATTACGTTTATCACGGGATCGGCCAGTACGACAGGTGGCCGGAGCTGATGGACAGGATGAAGGAGCTGGATCAGAAGATCAGGCGGGAGACCCCCATGAGCGACCGGCCCGTAAAAACTGTGGAAGCGCTGGCGATTCTAGCGACCTTCGCCTGTGGCCCTCTGTCCCTGATCGTGCACGCCCTGTATTATTACTTCACACGTCCCGAGGACATCTTCGCGTCCGACCTGCTGCTCTACTACACGATAGCCCAGTCGATGATCAACAGCTTCGTCTTCGACGTCGTCGTCTACGCGCTCTACCACAGATTCCAAACCATAAATGAACTGATCGGTCAGTTGGACGAGCTGTACGGTGCGCCATGGATCGCGCTCAAAATTAGGCGCGTCAGGGAATTGCACACCGGTGAGTCTCGGTGAATGTTATCTTTTACATTGTAATTCGGTACATATATATTTGGCGTAGCTCGAGATGTAATTTAATACAATCTGTGAAATTGCGACGGCAATGTCGAGACGTTGTTGAATCATTTTAATTCTGTTACGCAGGTATTTGCGATCTGGTCATCATGGTAAACGACATTCACGGTTTTCATCTTCTCCTCTGCTCGGCGAACTGCTTCACCATGGTCGTGGCTACGCTATTCAGGATCTACATGGGCGTCGTAGAGAAGAACTATGCGTTCATACTGATAAATAATATCCTTTGGATTTTATACGCCGCGCAGTTCGGTCTGATGTGCTGGATCTGCACGCTCGCGAGTCAAGAATCCAGCAGGACCGGGATAATGATATACACGATTTTATTGAATTGTAAGTCTACAAATCTCGGTAAGCTAAACGGTGTGAGAAATCGATCGAGTCTGGAAGTGCCACCGCCGCTGGAAGGCCCGGACGGCGAGCAAAATTCTAATCGGAGCAGCAGTTACAATCTGAACTACGTCGTCATGGAAAATCTCTTGCGGAAAAATCTGGACAGAGATTGTGTTAGAAATGAGGTCAATGATTTTTCGATTCAGCTGCAACAACACCGAGTAGCGTTCACGGCCTGCGACTTCTTTGAAATGAATAATGCTCTGCTCAGTGGTGTAAGTACACAATCGATTAATTTCATTAAAATTTACATTATAGAATTAACTCCTTTTTATACAATTTCTATATAATTCTAGATAATAGTTATCGGAGCAATTAAGTGAATAAATCTATTTTTCAGTTTGTCGGAGTGATTACTACTTATCTAATAATTCTTGTGCAATTTTATCGACCGGAAAATCCAGATGCGCAATTCAACAGTAAACATTAAGTGGAAAATTACGGTAAGATAAAAACAGATGCGATATTTTTTTAATTGAATATTAAATTAATAAATATTTATTGTAACAAACTTATCACTATATAATACAATAAGACATAATACAACAATAACACAGTAAGATCTTCAGAAAATAAAAATAAAAAACTTTTTACACAGATAAACTAAAATGATCACGAACTTAAGAATGGGATATATTGTTAAATGAAACGCAATGATGACAAAGCTATACGAGGAAAAATAAAAGATCACGATTTAATTTAATCGACTTCCTCGATGGTTGGTCCACCGGCGCCACCGGCGCCTCCAGGGTTGGGTCCCGCTCCGCCTGGGAAGCCACCAGGCGCTCCGCCACTTTGATACAATTTCGTGACGATGGGATTACAAACAGCCTCCAATTCTTTCTGCTTATCCGCGAACTCTTCTTTCTCCGCCAATTGATTGGCGTCCAACCAGGAGATGACCTCATTGCACTTGGAAAGGACTTTCTCCTTGTCAGACGCATCGACCTTATCCTTAACTTTTTCGTCTTCCATCGTACTCTTCATGTTGAAGCAGTACGACTCGAGGGCGTTCTTAGCGGAAATCCTTTCTCGCTGTTGTTCATCCTCCGATCGGTACTTCTCAGCTTCGTTCACCATCCTCTCTATGTCCTCCTTCGACAAGCGACCCTTGTCGTTGGTAATCGTGATCTTGTTCTCTTTACCCGTGGATTTCTCGATCGCAGAGACATTCAATATACCTGCAAAACAAAATACAGAAGTAGATTATAGAAAACATTACTAAAATAACAAATAATTAAAAAATAAATGTTTGATTTAAAAATATTAATGTTTGCAGCATCGCAACTTACCATTAGCGTCGATATCGAAGGTGACTTCGATTTGCGGGACACCTCGAGGCGCCGGAGGTATACCCGTCAACTCGAATTTGCCGAGGATGTTGTTATCCTTCGTCATCGCTCTCTCTCCCTCGTAGACCTGGATCAATACTCCCGGCTGATTGTCGGAGTACGTGGTGAACGTCTGGGTCTGTTTCGTTGGAATCGTTGTGTTCCTCTTGATCAAGGTGGTCATGACGCCGCCGGCGGTCTCGATACCCAACGACAACGGAGTCACATCCAGCAGAAGCAGATCTTGGACCTCCTCGGACTTGTCGCCGTGCAGAATTGCCGCTTGAACTGCCGCGCCGTAGGCGACGGCCTCGTCCGGATTGATGGACTTGTTCAGTTCCTTGCCGTTGAAGAAATCTTGAAGCAGCTTCTGAATCTTTGGTATCCTAGTGGAGCCGCCGACTAGAACGATGCTGTGAACCTGAGCCTTGTCCATCTTCGCGTCCCTGAGCGCCTTCTCCACAGGCTCGAGGGTGCTTCTGAACAGATCGGCGCAGAGCTCTTCGAACCTGGCCCTGGTAATCGACGTGTAGAAGTCGATGCCCTCGAACAGCGAGTCGATCTCGATGCTCGCCTGCGTCGACGAGCTCAACGTTCTCTTCGCCCTCTCGCAGGCGGTCCTCAGGCGTCTCAGAGCCCTCTTGTTGGGGCTCAGGTCCTTCTTGTACTTCCTCTTGAATTCCTGCACGAAGTGGTTCACCATTCGATTGTCGAAGTCTTCGCCGCCGAGATGCGTGTCGCCGGCCGTGGATTTCACCTCGAAGATGCCGTCCTCGATCGTGAGAATCGACACGTCGAAGGTACCACCGCCCAAGTCGAAGATCAGGACGTTCTTCTCGCCCGCGGCCTTCTTGTCAAGACCGTAGGCTATCGCGGCAGCCGTAGGTTCGTTTATTATCCTAAGGACGTTCAGGCCAGCGATAGCGCCGGCATCCTTCGTCGCCTGCCTCTGGGAGTCGTTGAAATAAGCGGGCACCGTAATGACGGCGTTTGTTATGGTCTTGCCCAGATACGCCTCCGCAGTCTCCTTCATCTTCGTCAGAACCATGGAGGACACCTCCTCCGGGAAGAAGGTCTTCATCTCGCCCTTGTAAGACACCTTGATCTTTGGTTTGCTTCCGTCGTTGATCACCGTGAACGGCCAGTGCTTCATGTCGCTCTGCACCGTCGCATCGTCGAAGCGACGACCGATCAAGCGCTTCGCGTCTTGAAGGGAAAAACAGATTCGTAAGTTGTCTATTTCTTCAATAATCGTCTTTTAAAGCGTACTATGTGATGGAATGGAGAAGAGGATTCTGTGGATGGTATCGGAGGTAATGGTTGTGGAATTATCGCCGAGCCGAGAAACAGAAATTTTTTAATACTTGCTAATACAACTCGTATAATTCCATAAAAGAAAAAAATCACGGAATAGTCTCTACTTATCGCAATTTTATTATACTTGTAAAAATAGATTGAAAAGTTTCGTAAAATTTACGTTGTATAATATATATTTAAAAAATACTTTCTTATTTTATTACATAATTTTGTATATTATATAACATCGTTATCTTTATATTGACCATTAATAATTCTTTCAATTTTCTTTCATATATTCTAAAAAGTTAAATAAGCATCTGACATTGAGCGACGAATGTGTCGCGTGAGTCATTTTGATTTACGATTCAAACGTAAACCTGTACGGCACTGTAGCTGGCACACAAATTAGGATTACATAAAAATACAATGTATAAACGTCAAAACGCTCGGCTACAATGTTAAAGGATAGGCGGTCGGGGAAGGAGGAATTGCGTACGTTATGAGCGAATGCAGCACACACACTAGAGACATGCACGTCGGGCAAGGTCACCGTAAGTAAAACTACAGTAAAACGCGATTGAGATAATTTGACTTCCGAGCACGGAAAGTTTCATGTTTCTCTCTCGATCGATCTCAAAGTCGAATAATAATTTAAGAACGACGTAGTTTTTCGTTGGAAAAAAAAACAAATCAATACGAGGCTTGCACATTATTTACCTCGAAAATACCAAATATATAACGATATTGTTACATATCTTGCCAAATTATACCCGAGTTATATATTTCATTCGTATATTCTCGTATATTTTAGCGTCGGCATTTCAAACGCGTAAAAATTTCACTTCTCGAAGAGCTTCGCCAAAAGAAATTCAATGTATCGTCCTTGCGATCAGGAATAATATCAACTTAAATTCTTAAACAATAATATCGACTTATCTTCTTAAACAATTCGACGAATAAAATATGAAAGCAAAACGCCGGAAAGTTAATCGATAGAACCGCGGCGCAAAACATCCGACCTTACCGGGGCGGGGACCTTCTAATGCGACTGCGACGCAAAAGCCGGTATGTCACGGCAACGTGTGACAACAGCTTCCGACTTACCGAAGATGGTGTTGCTGGGATTCATGGCGACCTGATTCTTGGCCGCGTCGCCGATCAGCCTCTCCGTGTCGGTGAAGGCCACGTAGCTCGGCGTGGTCCGGTTGCCCTGGTCATTGGCGATGATCTCGACCTTTCCGTGCTGGAAGACACCCACGCACGAGTACGTGGTGCCCAGGTCAATTCCGACTGCCGGTACTTTCGCCATCGTCGGCTCCTCTCGTCTTCTCGGTAATCACTGAGATAAAAAATCGACGCGGTGACAAACGTGTGTGCGACGTGACGTTGTGATAAAAAAAAAAAAAAGACAAAAAAGAAGAAAACAATTTCATGGAGCGATCGAAGTTGCTCGAACTCGAGCGAGTCTCCGCGCGCTCGAAATAACGCGACGCAATAAAATGGTATACTGTTACAGTTCTCGAATTTCTTTTATATCGAGTGTTGAAGCAACCTTTTCCGAGAAGCGTATTTGTATATTTCAGTGCGAAAATTCTATCGCGAAAAGAGATATAAAGATGTATCTCTTTTCGCGATAGAATTTTCGCATTGAAATAAAGATTATAATATATATCTTTATAAAGTAAAAATAAAATAAAATAAAATAAAAAATTATATATTTTTTTATGAAGCCAAGTTAAAATTCAAGTAGCGTACGTTGGTTTTATGTGTTTAGGAAATATGTATAAAATGTACATAAACATGCTACTTGGGAACGCTCTCATCAATCATCTTAAAATATGCAAAACGCTCTTTCGACCCTGATCGATTATTGTTTTTCCTGGAAACCGCGGTGAATATTGCAAAATCATCCGGAAACAATTATCTTTTTTCAATAGTTGTAACAGTTTCCTATATTTCAATAGCTACAACAGTAACTTTTTTAATAGTTGCAGAAAATATTTTGCTTGAAACTCTCAATATTAAAATTCTCAGTTAATGTTAAAATAAATTAATTAAAATAATTATCTAGAATTTTTATAGAATTGTTAATTAGCGTTAGAATACTAATTAGCGTTAAAGTCATGCATTACAAATCGCGCGTGACTCTTAAAGTTAATTTTCTTGTTACATATTTATAATTTAATGTTAACTATCCTTTTCCACTTCACAGCTATTCACTTTACGAACCAACGAAATTACGTCTTGGGTTGAAGGAGACAGAAAAATAATATTGACAATTTTCCCGAAAGTTTTCTCCGTAATCTCGATGAAAATTTCGACACCCCGTCGCGATGCGATTTTTCGAGCAACCCACAATTATCTAATTTGAGCACTTACCTTGCAACAGTCTCTCTAATACGTCAGCGGATTGATTTGCAAGCCGTACACCTCGCGTCGTCTATAGCACTCGCACTGATTCGAACACGCTCGCGCTTGTTGCGAAACTGACGACGCGGCTCGCGCGCCGCGCTTTTAATACACCGAATCGCCCGCTTCGAGAAGCTTCGGCGGATGACCAATCAGGGCGCGATTTCGCGAATCCTCGAGACGTTTCCATTGGCGAGCGCGGTCGGCCCGTAGGCGTGAAGAGGAGAGACGCGCGCGGTGAGGAAGCAGGACGGCGAGAAGAAACGTGGGTAGAGCCGCTGGAAGCGTCACGGCGTGAAGATTCACGGCTATAATTAGCCCCGAATGCGCGAATCGCGTTTCGTCGCACGGCGCCTCGACGACACGCGGGGGCCGCGTCTTTGCGAAATCCGCTTGAAATCGCAGATGCGAGAACCTTCGCGATTGTTCGCGCACTTTCTAGGGAGCGCGCGGCCGCCCCGACGCGGCGAGCGCGTTTGCGCGGAAGGTTCTCGAGCATTCCAGAGCAGGCGAGATCCGTCGAGGAATGCTCGCCTTGTTTTTCTCCGAAGTTTAATCTCGATATTTTCAACTCGATAAGAAGTAATATTAAACGCTGTGTATACAAGAGACGAATGTTTTTACGACTATTATCAATAGCTCGCTGAACTTTTTTTTCGACGCTGCAATGAGAATTTTAAGACCGCTGTAATAAATGACGCTGTGTTTCAAATGCAGTTAAATAGATTTTGCATTGAAAAATAAAGCGAATAGGATGTGTTGTAATTTTTTAAAGCTTTCTTCGTTTCAAGAATTTTTTTCTTCTTTATTTTATACGTTTAACGAAAGTTTGGTAGATTCGAGTCGACGGAAAGAGTTTAGCAAGGATTGCACAATACCATACAATCTATTTAAAGACCGTCGTAAAATATTCCAAGCAATTCTAATTTAAGTGTTATTCAATGCACGGTAAAAATAGCCGTTGCAAAGATAACGTTTAAATTTTTAGCAGCGCCATCTAAATAAAATAACCGCAAACTTGATTCAAACCTACCCCTATTGATAAATAATTTAAAGATTACTAGTTTCTCTCAAATTGGATAATTAGAAAATATTGATATCGATTTCGATATCTGAGAGTGTCAATTAAACTTTAATTAATTACTTATCGGTGTTGTTTGACAAGTTATAATTACTTAGTCAGTAATTATAACTTGTCAAACAACACTGATAGTATTTATATAACACAAATAGAATTATTAATTTCTGCAAATTGATGCAGCTAGAAATTTTGCTGCAAGCAATTCTATCAATTAAATTAACTATTCATCATTAATATCCATTTTTACTAATACAAATTAACCTCAATCTCTTACTTTTTATCTTTCTATTTTACATTTATATTTAGTTCTAAAAATTAGAAAAAGATAAAAAGTGAATTAAATCACTCAAAGTTAATCGGCATTGATAGAAATGGACAATTAACATAAGTTAATCAGAGTTGTCATTAAATATAAAAATCCAAAAAATATGAATCAGCAATCGCCACCTAATTTTTGTCTCGCACAGTGCGATAACAACGATCGATCAAATTTATCCTCTTTCTTATCGCGACGTCGCGACGGCCAATCGCGGGCGTCGCGTCGGCCGATTGGTCGTCCGGTCGGCAATCGCTCGAGCAGACGCGAACGAGAACGAGGCATAGCCTCGTTGATAGCCTCCGTGGCCTTTCCCGTGCGAAGCTGTCATGTAGGAGAATCCCGCTCCGGTTCCCGTCGTCCCGACCGTCGACGCGGCGCCCGCTACGAATGCGATCGCGCGCGGAGCGATACGCGCGTGCACTATGTGATATATCCGCGGCCGAGCGACGGTGTTGCACGCACGCACGGCGGCCCCGAGCCCTAACGCTCCGCGCTTGTAAACATTAACGCCGTAGCCCACACACGCGCGCGCACCGTGGCGTTCCAGCGGGTCTTCCGTTATGAATGCTCAGTAAGTATCTCCTCCCGTTCTCGTCCTGCGCTCTGTCTCTCTCTCTCTCTCTCTCTCTCTCTCTCTCTCTCTCTCTCTCTCTCTCTCTCTCTCTCGTCCGAGTCCCGCCGTCGTCGTAGCTAACGAGCTACGTTAACCTCCTCGTCGACGAGGCGGGACGCGGGACGCCGAGCAGCGACGGGAGACGCTCCAATTTTCCCCAACTATACTGAATCAATATGGTAGTTTGCATCTTTCCTTGTGTTATTAATAGAATATCGCGCGAAATTGATTATCCAACTTTCCCGTGAGCTCCCTAGGTCCGTCTTCTTGTTTCGTTAAAGGAGGACACTTCCCCCTTTCCCCTTCCTGCATGACTGATAAATTATGTGTGGAGGCCGCAACGTCCTCTGTCTCCATCCTGTTAGTCGAGAAAAGAAATTACATATATTTGCATTTATTAGCATGTCGTAAAATTCATTATCCAACTGTCCCATAAGCTTCCTAGGTCTGTTCTTCCAGATTTTACGGTAAAGAAGAATCATTTATCTTTTTTCCTCTTCCTGTATGATTGATAAATTATCTGTGGAGCCTACAACGTCCTCCTCTCTCCATCCTGTTAGTCGAGAAAAGAAATTACATATATTGTATTTGCGTTTATTAGATGTTGTAAAATTGATTATCCAACTGTCCCATAAGTCCTAGGTCTGATCTTCCAGATATTGCGTTAAAGAAGAATTGTTTAGTTTTTTTTCCTCTTCCTGATAAATTATCCAGAGATTGCAAACATTCCTTTTCCCATCCTACTAATTGGAAGTACACGTAATTGCATTATCAGTAGAACTTGACGAATAACTAATGATCTAACATCAATAATTAAGCATGTCGTTTTAACAACTGTTTAACAACTTATTTTTCAGTAGAAAAATGTGCTATTTTTCTTTTGTTGAGGTCTTTGCATGTAATTCTTATACTAATCACTGTCACATTTAACGAGAAACTTACAAAACTTCTTTGTACCATGCATGCAGTAACAGAGGTGCACCGGGCGTATCAGGGAATACCTTTGATTCGAAAGTTGATTGGGTTCAAAAGTCTATGCACGATTCTGCCATCTTAAAGATGCAATACCAATTCTGGGTGAGAAAACAGGCTTTGTCCCAAAAACTAGGGAAGAAGGAAGACGAATGTATAGTCGCTTCGGACGCTGAGTTGGATGCAAAACTAGAATTGTTCCGCAGTATCCAAGATTCCTGTTCCTACTTACAAAGGGTTATTGATAGATATCAAGAAAGATTATGCAGTGCGTGTTCTAACATAATTTCTAATATGAAATAATTGTATCGATTGATAATAGATTTGTTGTAGTATTTGTTTCTTTAAAATGAATTTGAACCATCAAGATAATGTGATAATAAAATAATGTACCTTGTTTAGATTTGGCCCAGGAGGAAAATGGAATGGGACGTTTCTTGAAAGATGCGGGGAAGCAAGACAAAACTCGCGCCGGCAAAATGATGTCGGCTGTTGGCAAATCCCTGTCTTACTCTGGACAACAGAGGCTTGCATTGAGAGCTCCCTTGGGCCGATTATATCAGGAGGTGGAAACATTTAGGCAAAGAGCTATTGAGGATACGTTGCAAAATGTACAAGCGATGGAAAAGGCCCGTACAGAATACCGAGCTGCTCTGTCATGGATGAAAAATATTTCTCTCGATTTAGATCCAGATACGTCCAAGCAACTGGAAAAATACAAAAAAGTCCAAGCACATGTTAAGCAGTAGGTTTTACATTTTACATATTATGTGATACAATCATAGATTCGATCATATCTCTTTATTCAAATTATTATATTATATTTAATTAAACAATACTTTGTTCTCATTCGTATAAATTTGATTTAATTGCGTGTTCATAAAATATTGTGAGGGATATTGTCTTATGTATATATTTGTTATGATTTAGGGGCAAAATAATTTTTGACAATCGGGCCCTTGACTGTCTTCAGAAGGTTGATTTGTTAGCGGCGGCAAGATGTAACATGTTCAGTCATGCCTTAGTTTTATACCAAACCACGCTCCTGAATTTCACAAAGAAATCTGCACAAGCGTATTCGACAATAGCCAACAGCTTCAAAGGCTATCAACGTTATGACTTTACAGTTGTGCGAGAATTGGCTGAAACGTCCAGTAAATTGGCGCAGGAAACTGGTGGCGACGACGATTTAGACGACAAGGATAAGTGAGTTGCACATAATGAGAATAAAAACTGTGTGTTGGCATTTTCGTCATATCGATTTTTACAGATTACAATTTTTCGACATGGATTATCACGACGACGTTGAGGAAGCTCAAGAGGCTACCGCAAACTCGGAAAGCACATCGGAGAAAAATAAGAAAGATGAAAAGCTCCTGGATATAGAAAATGAACCGAAAGATACGTTGATACATTTGGAGACGACGGCAGATTCTTCGAGAAACGGAATCGTGCATAGTACCAAAGATATGGAGAGTGATAAAAGTCTCGAGGAGTTCTTTGGAAATCTTATCCTGGAGAAAGATACGTCCAATAGTACTGAACAATCGGTTAATAAAACTGAAAAAAATAATACTGTATTCAGTAAAAGCTCCGAGAGGCAAAAATCAGTAATGGATATATTGGAGGAGTGCAATACCGATTTCAATTTGGCTGATCTATCCTCTTTGTCATCGGAGGCTGCAGCACAACAACAATCGTTAAATTTATTAGCCTCCGACAGTGCAATGCTTTTCGACGAAATCTTGAACGATAAGCAACAATGCACGAACAATGATTGGGAAGGCATATCACACGATACTTTTCTACCGCCTAGCATTTTGAAACAGAGTCTAGGGGATGCAGCGTTAGGTATGGGACAAAAGAGTACCACCAGTAGCACGGACGACAAAGTAAGTATTCACTGCATTCGATAATAATAATGCGAATCTCATCCAATTAATACATCGCAATATTCTTTTCATAGAAAAAGAATAAGACTGGAAAGCAGAAAGGTAACTCGTGGTTGGATTTATTCGCAGAATTGGATCCATTGGCTAACAATCCAATGGAAAATCTTTCCGGTGATAGTAATGCTTCTGCTTAATTCATAATGCATTTTAATAGTATTTGTCCTCTTTCTTGATATTTGTAATGATAAGAAAAAAAAAACTGATTCAGCTTGTTTGTTATCGATGAGTGATGCGATGAGCGCATAATTCACAGTATTTTCACTTCATACATTTGTATCAATAATTAATAGTATGTGAATTTTTAAATATAACATTCTAGATTTATTTTTATCATCATAAGAATCGTCATAAGAATCAAAACCGTTTAAATTACATAATTTTTCATATAAACTAAAGACAGATACCAAAGATATAAAATGTAATATTTATTAAACATTATGCGCTAATTATATTTTCTTTCAAATATATATATAATATATATATACACACACATTACAAGACCTTCAATATAAATTTATTATGGAATTCTTTGTATTTGACGGATATATCTAAAGGTATGGAAGTATACACACCACCGCATAAAGAGTATTTGCTTTCTATTTATTTCAATTTCTTTTCTTGATTTTACTTATCCCCTTAATTTCTTTTTATTGCATATGACAATCCATATCTGAAGCCTCTGCTTGTAAATCAATGTTGTACATAATATATATCAAACACTTCCTTTGACATAAGTAAACGAATTATATGTAATATGTTACTTTTCTCTATTAAGTTAAATAAATACTACAGAGACAGATTACAGGCATAGGCTCAGAAATATCAGTTTGTTCGTCTTGTTTGTAACTTTCGATTATACATTGTCAACCGAGGTGATCACAGTATTAATGCTAAACTCGTAATTTACTTCAAATATAAAAAAGACACTTGAAATCATAACCTAATCTTCATCGGCGATACGTTCCAAGTTCAAGGTTCGTAGAATTGCGATAGGGCAGTCTTCACTCTGAAACATAAATGATGACGAATAAGATCCCCGTTATAACAAGAGTTTGCGATAAGACATATGACAATAACTTAGCACGTAATGTTTATCTTTCATACTTCTCAAATAGCTGAGTGTCTTTCGTATGACGTAATTGTTGCAAAATACGATGAATTCCTAATTCCCGCAGACGCGCTTGCCGCTGCGCGGCGCCGGGTTCCTCTCTCCAGACTAGGTTGCATACACAAAAAATAGCAGCAACTTGCAGTTTCACGTTGCTGTGCATCTAAATAAAATGTACACGTAAAACATCGAATCGTACAATCGATGGCCATTCAAAAAATATAATTATTAAATTAATAGATAGGATTCGAAAAAGATACATATACTTCGGTTTGTATACTACGCTTATACACTAAGAGCTTATAGTAAATTATTTTTTTGGTGTCGTAGATAAAACAGCTACTTCATACGAATGTTTTTTCACACAATCTCTCTAAAACTTTTATTATCCTGTCTATTAATTGAGTTAATTGTATAGAAATATGCAATTAATGAAGTACTCGTAATAACGTAAAAAAAAATAAATACACTGTACGAACCATATAATCCATGAGTTTCTTAAGCACATCGTCATTAGCCATGATATGATCTCTAGCTCGGTCGCCATCAGCTACATTTGCTAAAATGCAAAGTGCTTGCTCCTTGACGTCCGCCGGGTGTTCCGGGTCTTCCAGTACTAGAATGACCGCTTGCATAACATGCGTGGCGTGCTCGCCCATTATACGATCTATGTGAGCTTTAGTGGAAAGCAAATTTCGCAACAAGCCCAGCGTTTTCATCAGGACGCCTAACTCAGGATCGGCCAAGAGACGAAAGATCTGATCTGTGCCCAAGCACGACAGTATTTGCGACTTTACACGTTGCTCCGCTTGAAAGGCCACGTTCATTAGGGCCCAAATGCCGTTCAGTCGGAGTGCCGATTCGGGCCGTTTAGTGAGAGAACACAATAACTCTACTCCGCCGGACTCGAGAATTGGCTCTTTGCTCGGACTAAACTCCAACAGTAAATTACATAAAGTACTCGAGGCAACAGTTAATAAATCACCTTCACCTTCGCCTCTACCTATAGTACAATAATGACAATGTTAATAGTAATTCATATATTTGGCGATTGAATACTAATAATAACAGCTAATTACAAGCGCTAATCTCTTTATTCTTGCTCTTCTTTTTGAAAAATAATCTTACAATGCAGAGAGAAAAGAATAGGGATGTATTTCATCATTTCTGTCTACACGCATGAAAAAACAGTCGCCCTGTTTTAAATTCACGTTCGTATATCTACCTTTCTTGCGAAATGCTAATTTCGCCAATAGAAATATAAAACGAACCTGCGAGCTTTTCTTGATGCGTGTATTTTAATTCAGCTACATTCTATTCTTGTCTTATATAGAATAAAGAAAGAATAACTCACATTGTACATTAATAACCCACTTCTCGATATTGCATCTTTTTTTCTTTTTGATTAAGATGTTAATTCGAAATTTGAGGCTAAATATATATATTTTGTATCTTATATCCAATATATATGCATGCAACATACGTTCCTTAATTTATTATAGCGTATCTCTATAATGCTTATCGTAAATGTATTATCATATTTTACCCTCCAACCCCTTGTCCGCTCCGTGTAACAACTGCATAAGTGGCCTCCACACTGCATGATCCTGAAACGTAGTGCGAAGCTGTTGCACGCTCCTCGAGAGGGAATGCAAACATCTAACCGCGGCTAAACGAACACGGGATCCGCCAGGATCCTGAAGTCCCGATACTACTTGTTCCATAAGACTTTCCGTTTCAATAATACGCTTTCGAATATCTTCGTCATTTGCTCCGAGAGACGCGAATGCTCTAAATGCAGCTTGTCGCATATCTTGCGTTAGCGTCGCATCCTGAACCTGAGCAAAAAA
This sequence comes from Tetramorium simillimum, assembly GCA_011636635.1. NCBI lineage: Eukaryota > Metazoa > Arthropoda > Insecta > Hymenoptera > Formicidae > Tetramorium > Tetramorium simillimum. The sequence goes on from VBVQ01000543.1 coordinate 27,951, forward strand.
ATATTATACACAATTTTTAGTCAAGCCCTACTGCATATACAATTTAATAACATAGGGTATCTTTTTTTTTCATCAATTTTACAATCTGTAGATACTCAGTACATTTAATTTCTGCTTACTTGCGGGTGTGGTCTCAACAACTCCGCCAGTGTCGGTATCAAATGGTTACTAATGGAAGCTAAACGCTGTAGATCCGTATCGACCTCGGTCAGATACGCGAGTGTCTCGGCCGCGGCGACTCTCTCGCGTGGCGGTCGGTCCCGATGACACAAGCGCACGAGACAGGGTAAGGCGCGATACACTACTCGCGGGTCAGTGGACGGCAACGCCCCGGCCCGGTGCATATACGCGATGCACCTCGCTGCTTCGAGCTGTATCAGCGAGCTCTTTTCGCGTCCCATTAATTGACCTAGGGCGACAGGGACCAATCTACCGTGTACAGTGTTACTCGTGCTGGCCGACGCGACCATAGCCGACACCATGTGATTCTGGTAGCACATGTTCGCCAAGCAGGCCAGAGCTGGTAGCTGAACATCGGACAGGGGCGAGTCCAGTTGCATCGCCAACGTTTCTACCGCTCCGCCTTTGGACAGAGCGTTCTGCTCCTCTGTCGTCTGACAAGCAATTTGCAGATTAGTTCCTTCTTGCGACACGGGCATTTTTATACTTGATAAGAGTTTCGGACCTCTCTTTACCTTACATGCTGTAGTTAAGATTGTCGCGACACAGACTTGACAGGTGACCGATCGACTCGCTAGAGATAACAACCGTGGTACTAACGCAGGATCCTGATAAATCGAGTGTACCGGCGCAGCGGCGTGCTGGAACACCGTGCGCAGGCACCGCAAGCAGGCCTCGTGCAACAGATCCAGCACCTTGATCTTGCCATCCACGACGCCAATCTCCGGGATCGGCGAGGACAGCAAGACTTGTAGGAGCAACGGAACTACACCTAAGTCTATAAGCGCCAGTACATGCTGATCGGTGCCCTTGGCCAGGGAGCCCAGCGTGACAGCCGATTCTAATCTTATACGATCGCCGATGGTACCGGACGTGTCGCCGAGCAGCTGCAAGAGCCGAGGAACCACGCCTTGAGCTATAACCGAACCCTTTTGTCTGTTGCTGCCAATCACCGAGTTCTTCAGGCATCTGAGAGAAACCCAGGAAACATTAGTACAGTTTTCCCCCGTCGGCCGTGGAAATGGGCCGTAAACGTATGTACAGAGGGGGAAGGGGAGATGGGAAAGATCAGAAATTTTTAATCATATACATAACGGAGCATTAACCCTTAAGGTTAAGGACGATTTTTTTTTCCAACTCACATAATTGCTTCGAGGCATTTTTGAGCGTCCGGGGAATACAGCTCGTCGATGTAGCTCCTGGAACTCTCGATGTCCTGCAAAAAGATCGCGAGAAGGATCGTGATGCAGCTTCGTGTTACGGGGAGGGGGGCGATGACGGGATCCGCCAGGTCCGTTGTCAAAACGGCCGTTTACCGGGGGCCGCGGATAAATACGATCGAACGTCAAACTCACCATGTACGGCTGCATCACCGACACCATCTTCGCCCGGCTGCGTTCTCACATAAATGTCCCGTAAATCGTTCCACTAGGTCGGACTTCCTGGCGCGACGACTGCCACGATGAGGAACCGTCAGATCCAGTTTGCGTGCTGTACGAGATGTTCGCGACTCGGTCGTGCGCTGCGTTCTCCCGTGTTCTAAAATAAGCTCGACTCGCTGCCAATGCTGCCAACGTCGCGGTCGCGGGGCGACGTTCGCCGGCGACGTCGGAGCAAGTCCTCCTGCTTCCTAATCTTCCCTTTCGCCATAAATAAATCTTGAATGATCATTCGGAATTAAGAATCTCTCGTCTGCGAGTTAATTTCCAACTAATTTACAAATTAAATTTTCTGAAATTTATTGAAAAAAGTAACTGTAATTTTTCATTCCCTACGAAAGCTATATTTGTATATAACGTAAAAAGTCCGCATTTTCAGAAAGGTGATTACGACACTCCTTTGAATGAGTTTTAGAACGCGCCGATATTTCAAAAATGCAAATTACTGTCCCATAGATTTGCGCACGTTTGCGCAATGATTTGTTACGCTATTTATTAATGATGCGCGCGCACACACAGACACACACACACACACACACACACACATACCCATGCCCATACACACATTTAAAAAATATATATATATACATAGTAATAATTTGAGGTTATACAGTTTTTTTATGTAGTCCAACATATTCATGTATTAAATTACAATAAACAATCAATGAACGTTGATGAAAAAAATATTTTCAATAAACATGACGAAAAGCATGAAATATAATTCGTATATTAATAATTAAGCGATAATATTGATATTTTTTTTCTTCACTGTGCTGGTCAAGTATTTCATTAAATCAATTTCAAGAACAGGCTTAAAATGATTGCTGGAAGGCCAAACTGTCGACAAATATGCAAAAATATTTCCCATCTTGGAACGCAGCCTAGGAATCATAATGCGATGATAAATTTAATTTTGACATTAATTTCACACCGAACTCAAATCTACTGTCGGTTCGTTTTTTCAGTTCGGTGATCACAATGGTGTTTCCTTGTATAAAAGAACCCAATCGATACAGAGCATCAGTTACATTACATCTATGTTATAATTTCGTACTCAACAATATAAATGTAATATAACAATATATGTTATATTACATTTGCATTGTTGAGTCGGAAATTATAACACAGATGTAATGTCACTGGATACTCTGTATTGATTGGAAATTATCAATCCTTTTTGAGAAGATGATTCCCATGGTGAGGAATAATTGGTCAAATGTCTATTCGACGTTGATTCGATGTCTTTTTAATCATTATTTCTCATTGGATTTAACAACTTTAATACAAACTTGTAAAAACCATTTAATCATCTCCTCTGGATTTTTTCTAATTTAAAATTATTAAAAAAATTATATATTAATGTGACGATGTATATATGGATCACTAAAGTTTTTGACAAAGTAATTCTTTTTTACTTTTCATCCAAACTCGTTGAAAAGATTTCCTGTCTCGTGTCGTTATACCAAAAAGTCGATTGGATAGAGACAGACGCGAACGCGCACATCCACGGCACGTGTAACAATTGTTGCACTGATAAGGTGTCGGGACTAATCGGCAATAATCGGAGAACGTTCGATTCCTGGTCGTCGCTCAGCTCTCAAGATATTTTGAAACTACGAGTGCCAATCGCGCTTCCTGTCGTCTCACGGATTTTTTTTCTCCTTGCAAGCAATTTTGCGCGATTCCGGAGACGACAAATGAGCGGAGTGTGTATTGAAATGTCCCCCCGATGAATCTAGTCGCGCACAAGGGGCGGGAGAGCTGACGAAGCTTCGTAATGTACAGTGGGGTTCGTGCCGCATCATAACCAATGACGTGGATATAGGTTAAGTTCCCGTTCACGCGCAAACAAATCGAATTCGCCAGGTGTATTCACGTTTTCGAAACGAAAAGCCAGAACAACTTGTAAATAATGTTCGAAATCACGGACACGCAGAGTGAGTGCAAGAATCGCTCGTATCGATTTGCGCCAAGCCGGCGAGGTATTGATTGTTGGATTTTACTACAAGGGTTGTATTTCCAGAAATCGGAGTGGGACTGGCGGGATTTGGGATTTTCTTCCTGTTCCTCGGCACGCTACTGCTCTTCGACAAGGGTCTGCTCGCCATCGGAAACGTAAGCTCGTAATTCTTGTTATTTATTTAGCTTGTAATATCTGTATGTTATATGAACTTATATCGCAGTTAAATCTTATATCTAATTGACTTTTCGGGACTTACCATCCTGCAGCTTCTGTTTATATCGGGACTGGGATGTGTTATTGGTCCATGGAGGACACTGAACTTCTTCTTTCAAAGGCACAAGATGAAAGCCAGCGCCTCATTTCTAGGGGGTGTTATCGTAGTACTTATGGGTTGGCCCATTGTGGGGATGATCTTAGAAACATATGGCTTTGTATTACTTTTCAGGTAAGTATCATATAATCACAATCGACAGATGTTTCGGCAACCTGTTGGACTCTGGTCAAATGTGATTTGTTAAAGAGAAGCTTGAGAAATCTCATTTACCGAGTCCCAAATGACCTAATGTCCATTGGGAAGATTTAATATATGTTCAGTCTGAGATAACTTATTACTTAACTTTGTTTCAGTGGTTTTCTGCCAGTAGCGATAAACTTTTTACGAAGAGTACCTATATTGGGAACTTTACTGAATATGCCTGGCATCAGTCGAGTTTTGGACATAATAGCGGGTGACTCTAATCGAACGACTGTATGATACAACTATACAATATGTTAGAAGCATCCACATCTTTTTGCTTGGAAACCTGTATATAAAGCGGTCAATTGTCATGTTCCATATTCGTTTTCTATCATTCCTATTTGAGAATGACAGCTGTCAAATTTTTGTACAAAAATATACCGAAATAATTTATCTCTTATGTCAGGCAGTGTAAAAAAAAACTATCGATAAGACTAGTATAATCAATTTGTATGTTTCCAATTTATATACGTATAACTTATATTGATTATGTCAAGGGTACATTTGGTTATATGAAACATTCCAAAAATTCTTTTGTAAAGATTAAATTTTCTTTATTTCAAATCATTAATCAATGATATGAATAAATACTGACCAAAGACGTACTCTTCTCCTGATCAAGCAATGAATGTTTTGAGATAACATAATAAATGGACGTGTTCAATGTATATTATTTATCAATGTCTTACATATCAAAATCAAGAATGTACTAAAATTATATAAAATCCTTTTAAGTTTTCAGATACATCAGTGACGATAAACTTTAATTTAAAAATGTATCAAATTATTGAATATATGAATCATATTAACTAAAAAAAAAATCTAGCTTTAAACTGCTAAATTCTGTCAATCTTTATTAATTTTGTAATTAAATTTTTGAAGTAATTAAAAAGTAAAAATTTTTGAAGTAATATTTGAATATTATAGACGGCCTTAAAAAATGTTAAATTTTTGTGACTTAAGGAAGAAAAGAAATTTCCGAATGTATGAAATTTTATATCGTTTTTATTGATTTGCTGCTTTCCCTGCATGCATCCTAACATGAACAGATTAGATGCATACATTCTGAGTAACGCTTTTCATCTTACATGGTCGTCTGGAGTGCGAAATTAAATTATCGTCCATCAAAAATCAACGGACTGGCTGATACCATTAAAATGATCGTTTATTATTAATTACGAATTATGAATTATCTACAACGGGCCGAGAATAAGGGCGGGGGGCGGCCCAGGCTACGCGCCCCGCCATCGCCGTGATGACATTTCGTCGCGCGTCCTCCTCTCTCTCCGATGGTTTTCGCGTGCGCTGACTCGGTTCTCTAGGCAATTTATTACTTTCAAGTACTTTGATATTCCGACCGATCTACTTACTCAGCGTGGCGTGTGGAACGTTATCCAGGTAACAGGTGTTCGCGATATCTTCGCGATTGTGCTTGCCTCTCCAACGTTTTTACAACAATGGAATACGAAAATACGTAATGTCAGCCGCTGCGGGAAAATACTGAATCCGGCAATAAGTTAAGCAGATTCTCTTCTATGCTTGTGTCCTTTTTTTACGTTTAATTTTTTGCCGAGTTTCATGCACTTTACGAGCTGCTACAGCGAACGTCCTCAGCCTGAATTACTTCTTATTAATATCGCCGACGAGCAAGTCTCTTCTGTCCGTCGGTCTGTGGGAATCGCTATCAAATCGGATGGTGTGGATAATTAATGACGATGTCGATGATCGTGAAAGTAATGAGACGAGGATCGTTTTAGCGCTTTAAAGAAGGTTCTTGATTTCATCGTACAACACGAGTACGAGCGCACCACCTGTACCACGGAGAACGTTAGAGAACGCGCCCTTGAAGAAGGCACTGCCACCTTCCGACTTGTAAATTGTGGACCAGCAATGAAGAGTGTTTTTGTATAGGATGTCAGACTTGGCACGGCCGGACTGCATCATCATACGCCTACGTACTGTATCGAAGGGATAGGACACAATACCCGCGACGGTAGTTACGGCCTGCAACAAATTTATATATGAATAAGTGAAAGGTAATTCAGCGAGATCACATGAACTTGAATAGCATGGATATATAAAGTCGTATAGTTTTTACCTGGGCAATACCCCATGAGACGAGGAATGGAGTCTTTTTGGGGTCTGGCAGCATACCACGGGCAGTGTCATAGAAACCAAAGTAAGACGCACGGTAAATGATGATACCCTGCACCGATACGCCGAATCCACGATAAAGACCGACGAGACCATCAGCTTTGAAGATCTTCGTCAAACAATTACCTAAGCCTGTGAACTCGCGCTCACCGCCAGCTTTGCCTACATCGGCAGCCAACCTAACGGAATAAAGAAAGAATGTAACGATGCAGCGATAAGTTAAAAATTTTTAGCATTTCAAGAATAATAATGGCGTCGGGGGGAAATAAATAATCAAATATAAATACTGAAATATAAATGTTTCGCAGAAATAAATAAAATCCAAATACTGAAATATTTATATCTCAGTATTTATATTTGATTATTTATTTCTGCGAAACATATGAGTAGATTTGATAAAAAATTCATATGACACTATATTTTATGATGCATATTTTTACATAAATATATTTATTATTCTTGACAAATAATTATTTTTTACATAGATAAAATAATATAATTATTAGCGTATATGAATAAAAAAAAACTTATTAACATGTAGATAAAAAGTAAACGTAATATTCCGAATAATTTACCTGGTTCTGGCAAAGTCGAGTGGATAGACAAAGCACAGAGATGTGGCTCCAGCAGCACCACCAGATGCGAGATTCCCAAGGAAATAACGCATAAACTGAGTGTTTTTGTCAACGCCACCGAGGAAAACCTGCTTGTACTTGTCCTTAAAGGCGAAGTTCAAGGCTTGTGTTGGGAAATATCTGATAACGTTGGCGAAGTTACCACGCCAGTAACTGAGGAATCCTTGTTCACGTGGGATACGAACGAAACAATCGATCATACCTGAAAGGTAACATACACAATGAATGTACATAATATACAAAAATTCAGGTGAACAATACATCTCAGTTTATATCTTATTTTAATATTTTTCAGGTTTTAAGTAAATCAAAAATATACAGATACATAATGATTAGCTACAAAGCTAACGAATTATAGAACATTTTATATACTACATAATTAATGATCAAACAATCATACTTATAAGAGATATTCTATATAATTAATATTCTATACAAGATATTCTGTATAATTAAATTCTTGTTAACACAAATAACTGAAATTTCCTGCGAATCATAATTTAAAAACAAAGAAATGTTTGAAACGTTCTAGAACGTACATAACACTCGAGTGGCGCTAATAAATCTAATTATATGAAAAATTGTCTCGCTAATTATATATATTCGCCTATTACCATTAATTTTCTCGACAAACTTGACCCTCTAATCTTCGCAATCCGATATTACAAGCGACAATTGAATCCGATTACGGCGAAACGCCGTAACGATAAGCCGCGAGATATCTCCCGTTATCGCCGCAGTCATGAGCAACGTGACTCGACACGAGACCGACTCGTTGTACGCGCCCGTCGAATTCCCAAAGCATTTCACGGGCAATGACCATTTTTCTCGGCCGAGGCGCCGAACGAAACGTATAAAGATAACGGCGGTCCTCGGCGTCTCGGCACCGCGAATGAATCAGCCGGGAGAAGCCTGAATGGAAACGACGTGGGGAGGCGAGAGCGAGAGAGGGAGTATTCGTGACGCGTGGAAGTAGGAGGCCGAGAGGAATTCGGTCTCGTGGCCGGACGAAAGGGCGGCCATGTTGGACCGCACCGTCATCGATCGGGGTCTCGGCGAGGAGAAGGAAGCCACGCGCGCTCCGCCATCTGGCCACGGAGGGGAAACGGTCAGGCCGTTCCGAACGGAATATCGATCCCGTCGCGGCGGCGAGGATCGCCGCGGACGAGGCGGACCTTCGCCGTCGCGTGCGGAATCGGCCGCCGCGGATTATGTAAGCCCGCCGAAACCGCGCGCGGGCCGACCTTCATTACATAAACGCAAACGCGAAATTCGTCACTTGGTCATCGCATGCGTGCGTGCGTACGTGTGTGTGCGCGCGCGCGCACGCAAGTCCCGCGGTGCTCGCGTGGCCGCGTTCCGCGCGCGCGACGTCGGTACGCGGTACCGACGGCACGCATTACATAACAGCCATGTCTTTAGACTTTTTTTTTTCCCCTTGTCGCCTCTCCGCCGTCGTGCGGCACGCGGGCCCCGCGTCGAGGCGGCTCGGGGCTGCGCTCGCGCGCGCTCCCCGAGGAACAATGGCACGTTCGAGACTACTTTGGCTACTGTCACATGTTCCGCGGGTCGCCGCGTTGAAATGAATCGGCGATATCCGGTTCCTCGCACGCGAAGAGCCGCGAACCGCGGCCGCGTCCGTGCTCGCGGCGGCGGGTACCGGGCGCGTGACGCGGCCGGCAGCGCTGAAGCCGACGCGCGAGCTCGAGAGGTTCGGTAGTAGCGTAGACAGACCGATCGGGGCTCGCGCACTTACCCTTGTAACGCTGACTTTCGGAGATTTGCTTGGAGATGTGCTGTACCTGCAGCAACAACTTGACGCGCTCGATGGGCGCGACGGTGGTCTTGGAGATGGCCGCGGCCACCCCGCCGGCTATGAAATCCTTGGCGAACGCCACGGGATCCGCGAGTCCAGACATCGTGATGATGGGTTCGGTTGGGGTGCGCGTGTGTATGTGCGGGTAACGTAAAGGAGAGAGAGAGAGAGAAAGTGAGGAGCGACTCCCGTTGTCCTCAGTGTCTCGGACGCGCGCCGGACGACGAATGGCCGAGGCACCGTACGCTCGCCGCCTCCTGCTGCCTCCCTGCTAGGACTAAGAATAGCCGCGCAGGTCACGTGCGCCGCTCTGCGCAGCCACGGACGGAGCGCCGCGGTCGCCGCCGTCGGCCGTCCGCCGCGGGAGTCGCGACACGCGTCGCCGTGACACCGTCGCTCCAGGTCGCGCTTCCGCCCGGTATTCGCGACCTTTCACCCTCGCCGACCCGCCGAGCCTTTCCTCTTGTTCCGGCGACGCGCCGCCGTCCCGGTCAGCGCGCGCGCGCGCGACCGGTTCACCTTGCCGCGTTCGAAAATCGCCGTGTTTCGCGCCGCGGCGACGTCGCGTCCGGTCGCGACCGGCCTATCGCGACCCGCGATCGCGGCGTTTCGAAATTACGAACGCGAACGGCGGGAACTGGAGGCGCGCGGGAAAAGAAAAGACTGCCGAGAACGTTCGCCGAGACTTTCGATTGTCTCGTTCGATTTGGAGAATCGCGCGAGTTTGTCTCTGTAGAACGGAATGAGACATGTTTTGTCGAATAATCGTGAAATGCAAAGTGCGTTGAAGATTGAGAGTTGCGAGGATTAGATGTTGATCGAGCGAAGAAGTTTAATTTTAATCTGTTTCGTTTTGATTGGTTGAACTTTAATCTTTAATTCGTAATCTTTAATCTTCAAGAATGAGGAGAATGAGGAAATTTCATACATTTTGATTCATGGCCAATTCATATTTTTGTAGACATCTCTATAGTCTTACGTTATAAATCATCAGACACCCATATTAGCATTTCAAAACGAAGTTTTTTAAAGTAAGAACGAACCACGAATATATTAATGATTTATGAAAAGATGTTACAATATATCATGAAAATACGACATAAAAAAAGATCTTTATAGCAACTTTCTGCAATTTCTCGACGAGTTATATTACAGGTTGCGTTATAATATTGTAGAATTATTGTGAAACGAGAAATTTAATGGAATTTTAATCGTTTGAAGCATAATAAAAACCGTAAAATTTATTAGATTGTTACAAAAGACAATTGCATTGTTTTAACAATTAACATTTTATTTGAAAATTGTATTATACAGATTACAGATGAGTCTAATACAATTATTGCTATTTATTAATTAACGAAGGCTCTCTAAAGCGCGGAAGAATCCCTTCGTTTCACCGTCGTCGATTTCTAAGTCGCGGCTGACAGTTGCTGCACGTGACCGCGCGAAGTTGCGCGAGATTCTCTCTCTCTCTTTCTGCGAGAATCCTCGGCTGCGTTCACGGCGTTCGCGGCCACGGCACCTGACTTACAGGACGGTCCGACCGCGGGCTTGCGCGCTCCTTCTCAAGTGCGAAAATCGCAAGGTCAATTCTCCCCCGAGGAAGGAGGTCAACGGGGCGCGTCGCTTGCGTAACCCTGGCTCACGGCCCACCGCGTTGCGGAGGATCCGCGCCAGGCGAGTTCAATGGAGTAACGTCAAGAGCGGGGTGTATTTATACCCTTGCGAAAAAAAGAAGGCGAGAGAAAGAGAGACCAAGACGAGCACGCGTCACGCGCGCGGACGCGCGCGCGCGCGCGCGCGCGGAATAGCGGTGCTAAAATCAGCTGGCCCTCGTCACACGCGCTCGTCTGCACACGCTCGTGCGTCGATACCGGTTACCAAGCGTTAAATCACACGTATTACGCGAGCCGCGTGTGTGCATGCCATGCGCGCGCGCGCGTGCCATCGACAGCGATCGATCTTCCCGCTTGCATGTATGCGGGAATCACGACGAGTACGTCTACTTTGACCTTTCGACTCGAGCTTGGATCGGATTCGAACGCGGCACCTTGATACGGTTCGGTTTATACTTGACATTGTCCTCGCGGGAGAATTTAGAAAAAGAGACACGCGAGAGACGCGATGCCGATAGGAAAAAAGAATCCGCGGAGCGGATATCCCGAAAATATAGGTAAAAAGAATTAGCACAGTTAAAAGGAATTCTTGAACTGTGAAATGAATTCTTTCCCCATCTCATTTCTGTTCTCAACAGTTTAAGAAGAATTTGCTTTTATGTCACCAATTCTGAGGCCTTTTTTGGATAAAAAGAATTCTATAATCAAAGATATACTTCTATGGAATTCTTTTGATTTCATCTTAAACAAATTATGCTAATTTATAATGTAATTTAATAATTAAAATTATAATATAATTATGATTTTATAATTTTAAAAAGTGAATCTTTTTGAGTTCATAATGATCTGTGCTATTTGGGATTCGTCCCCACGAAATGAATTTGAGATCAAATTTAGAATTGTTGAGGAAAATCAGGAGAAGTCACTTGTTGCAACTCGCTAATAACATCGAGTTACTCGGTGGATGGAAGGCAATTTACAGATGAGGTTTAAAATAAAGTCGGTCTGAATAAAGCTGACGAAAAAGCAACGTCTTTTCCGCGAGTTTACGCTTACTTATCCGTCTATTGTCTAGCGTTCGTTATTTATGTTTCAGTTCGATATTTTATTCCATCGCATGCACTATCGATTTAGCGTCAAACAGCTAAACACTCGTATCTAAATTGGAGGATGAACACCGCGTTTTAATGACGAACAAAGTGAAAGCCTGATCATGGTTACTAGGCGAACATGACTATACATACGTTTATTCTCCGCTATGAAGTTTTATTCTCAAACACTTAATTTGCAGTCGACGATTGTATTCCAATTAAACTTGGAGAAGACACACGGAGTTGTACGCGCAAGACCGAAATCGGAAAACGACCGAGCGTAAAGTAAGAATTATTCAAGAAGAAAATTATGTATTCAGAATATTCTAGTCTGGTTATGCACGTTTTAAACTACTATTTAATAACCTCGACGAATTCGCTTTGTTAGGAGCTTGAATAGACTATTTTACGTAAGAATCTGACAGAAGTAGAATGACGTGTATTTGTTTTGACGTATCTTCTCGAAGTTAAGACGGAGCCAGACTAACGTGTTCTATCGAAAATATTTCAGATATGGATCTAATGCCCGACCGAAAAATCTTATCGGTATCTTTACAGTAAAGAAGGAAAACTTTGTTCGAGTGCTGCAATCAGAAATTCCCAAGAACGACTCGACGCTTTTCATCACGATAGCACGCGATAGACACTTGTCATCGATAAGAACGACAAGGAAGTCGCGTGATAAAGATGATTTTGGCAAATCATCCGCGATAGGTATGCCACGCGTAGGAATGCGGACGACATAACGCCTAGCGTTATCTCCAACTCGGGCACGCCGGAGAACGGACCTGGGGGCTTGCATATTGGATTAAGTGGCGACCTTGACGCTAAACCGCCACCTGCGACTGCGTAACCGTCGCTTTAAACGTCGGTTCCCCGATGAAACTTTCGACAGCATCTGAGAGAAGCGCGACTCGTCTCCCGTCGACAATTGAGATCGCAAGCACGCGATCGCGAAAGCCGCCCGGCGACACTTTGGTCGACACGTGACGCAACGAGGGAAAAGGGGGAAAAAGAGGAAGAAAAAAACGGTCTCGTCGTCATCGTGAACTGTGATACGAGCGTAATCGGGAGCGACCGCTGCCTCTTTTGAAACAATTCGCGAGAAAAGCACGTTGCGATATTTCGTGATTTATTGCCGTTGCGCATCGCAAAACGACTCGTATCTTTATTACGTAAGCCGCGAGAATCGAGAAATGACACTGAAATTGAAATTAATTTAGTTAGCGAATCTATTGAACAGATCTGTTAGATCTCAATTAATTAATTTCTATTTATGTTGTTAGCAAGTTTATATTTTGACAAGACGAACGTTCTTACGTGCGCAAGTATATAACTACTATCAAATGTGATTATGATTATGATGGATTTATCGAATTTGTAGATATTGATTCACGATTGTCGTCATGGATGGACCACTCGGTTGCAATCGACTTGTTGGCTGTCCCTGATAAATCGAAATGTATATGTGCACGATATCTAAATAGAAATACACAAATGTAACGGTCCTTTATGTAATGTTGGGATATTTCGTACACGGACACGGAGGACTTTATAACAAACTTTTGTATGTTCGAATTGACCGCAGTGCAGGTATTTATTTATTTCTTGTATACGTAGAAAGATGCAATTAATGAGATCACGTCTTTCACGAGGCTTTGCGGGAAACAGCGCTATTCGGGCTTATCCGTGTGCATTCAATATAAAAATAAATCCGCCCAGAAATAAGCATGACGCGCCAACGTTTGGTACTGTTTTTAGCGGCGGACTCTTTACCGGATTTATTATATCCAAGACATTCAGCAGTATTATTTATTAGAATGTAATAAATTTTACGAGCAACTGTGAAGTAATAACGATATATCTTTCGTAGGTATATACACATGAGATCTGCGTAATAATGTTAAATCTTCAGCGGGTCGACTTTCAGGTAATATATCGCAATTTAGATTCTCACGATAAATGCATTTTAACGCCAAGAATTTTCGTAGGAAAAAGTACGTTCCTCATATTATATTTAAACAAACTCCACATCACCGTCACTTGTCTAATTTAGTGGCATGATCAACGGGTTCCCTGACTATTCAAATCGTCGTGGCGCGAGAAGCTCCGTTGGTACAAGAGTTTGGAACACGCGAGTCGAACTCAACGCTATCTAGTGGCAGCACGCTGATAAATGGGCGGTCAGCGAACGAGGAAATAAAGAAAAAGTACGAAAAAAGAGAGAGAGAGAGAGAGAGAGGGAGACCGTAAACTTCGGGGAAGAACGAGAGAAGTGGAGTTGATACAGGGGAGATACGCGCCGGGATCGAACCGGGATCGAGCCGGAATATCTGAGCGATGCGCTGAGTCGCGGTCCTTCATGACAGATCTCCGTCTTCGTCGTGGTCGGTGAGATCAGCGCGAGACCTCCGGAGACGTTGTTGACCAACAGTGAGCATCCTTCCTCGATCGTCATCGACGATCCGCGACCGCTCGATGCGTGCCGTCGACACCCGGGTACCACGGCTCCGTGTCTTCATCGCTGCGCATTAATTGGACGGCCGACCTGCGTAATTATCCCGGATACAGTTTGCGCGGCGCGTTGCCTCTCCGATCTGAAGCTCTTATTCGAACGTCACGTTACACGGTCTACAAACCGCACTCTAATTAGGGATTTCCACCGTTCAATTTATTTGATTAACTAAACACACATACACACACGTATATGTTTATCCGTTAGATAAGGCATGTTCCGTTTAAAGTGGAAAATATTGGCGATTTAATGACGAATCGCGTGAAATAGCGTGAATCTCTTTTTTTTGTTCTATTTTTCGGGAATTAAAGGGAATACATGGTCGATTTTTGTGTGTAGTGTTTTGTGATGTCAAATCCTTGTGATGATGATAATTGGTTTAACTGTTGTAGATGTAATTACTCTATAATGGTATCCAGTATATAAATATTGCCAAAGGAGGCAAGAGTCAACAACATGACTGAAGGTTGGTTATTCGAGTTCTATGCGATAATAAATTTAGGGACTAACGAGTTTACATTTCTGTCGTAGGTGCAGAGACTCAGCCAAATGCGGGCAATGAGCCCCAGGCAGGTAAGTCGTGTTGTTTCATTGATAATTTATATATCCACATGTTTCTTAGTATATAACTATATATAAAGTTAAACGTCGAGATATAATTGAGTTAGTATCTATTATAAGCATTACAGAATATGGCTTCATTTTTTAGTTTCTTTTACTGTCTTACTATTATATCATTCAATTGAAAAGAAATTTTTGGATTATTTAATTATTTAATGTTGACATATAATCAGATAAAATATTTAGCAGTTTAATAAGATTTATATTGATTGATATTGACAGAAGAAATTGAGAACATTTTGTATAGTCTTTACATATTATAATATATCAAAACAGTTTAAAATGTCTCACAATTTATCAATAAAAATGTATTTCTAACAAACGGAAATCACAAGTTTTTGTTGTATATTTACAGAAGCCTTAGAACCAAGAGCGACACATAGCGAAGGATTACATGATGGAACTGCGGAATCAACATCGCAAGCTGGTCTTGAACCTATGCAAGAGCTTCTTACAGTTCATGGAGCTACACAGGGAGAGAGCAGCGATGCTGTCAGTATTTATACTGCTAGTACTTCGGTGTCTGGTAATGGTAAGTTTACATATTCTAATGATAATATCAAAATATATGTATATAAATGTTTTCATCATTTTTTAGAATCAAGTTCAAGCAGAGTCAGCGCGATAACTGTGGTGTTGCCCTGGGGTGCTCAAAAAGAGACCGTAAAACCGCAGCAAATAGGAGATATGGATCTAAGACCAGGAGAGTACGTGATGCGTATTCTCTTCGCAGAATTCACTTCGCAAGCGGAGAAAAAGATGGAGGCTGTTATGACGGAACATGTAAGCGACTATTAAAACGATTGTCATTGCGACAACACTGTTTGAATGTTTAATTTTTTTTTAGGAAAAACAACTATCGAAAGTATTACAAAGAGGAGAAGATCCACAATTCGATCAACTGTTATCGGCTTTCGGTTCTGTCGCTGAACATTGTTTACCGTCAATATTGAAAGCTCTTTTTAATTGGTATGAACGTCAGCTTGTGGACCAAGGTGGTGACCAAAAGAAACCTGCTCCCGGAAAGGAAGACCAAAAAGGGAAAAGGTAATAAAATAATAAATTATATCTCGTAAACGTTAATAACAAACATATTTATTTCAGTATTATGTACACAATAGTATCAGGAAGTGTAGAAACAGTGGAAAGAAGTGAAGCAGATCTTTTGCAAGAGCGTAGAGATCTTGCTGTTGAATTTATATTTTGTTTAATGCTGATCGAAGTGTTACGTCAATTACCATTTCATCCTGGACATGAAGATTTAGTAACATATATAGAAAATATTGCTTTTAAACATTTTAAATATAGAGAAGGGTAAGAACTGATACACTGTAATAAGAATAAAAAGAAAAAGATAAATAGAATCTAATGAATATTTCTATATATGTATTTTTAGTATACAAAACGAACCAAACGCAGCTAATATTCACATTATTGCTGATCTCTATGCTGAAGTAATAGGAGTTCTGGCGCAGTCAAGATTTATGTCAGTGAGAAAACGTTTTATGGTAGAATTGAAAGAATTACGAGCTAAGGAGCCAGGACCTCATACTACACAGAGTATTATTTCCTTATTAATGGGAATGAAATTTTTCCGAGTTAAAGTAATTATTATATTCTGCAATATAATATTTAATGTGTATATATTATATGTGTATATATTGAATTTTGCATTATGTTTTTTAACATTTTTGAATAATGCCTATTACGTGTAAATTTTTAGATGGTACCAATAGAAGAATTTGAGGCATCATTTCAATTTATGCAAGAATGTGCTCAGTATTTCTTAGAAGTGAAAGATAAAGATGTTAAACATGCTTTAGCCGGTCTTTTTGTTGAAATACTTGTCCCTGTTGCCGCTGTAAGTATTTCAGATTGCAAGTTGTAATTTATCAAATAATATATTTGTAATAATATGTATAATATTATGTGTTTTCTATTCTATTTTATAGGCCGTGAAAAACGAAGTAAACGTACCGTGTTTGAAAAATTTTGTGGAAATGTTATATTCAACAACATTAGACATGTGTACAAAGTCTAAACACAGACTGGCGCTCTTTCCATTAGTAACCTGCTTGCTTTGCGTCAGCCAGAAAACATTTTTTTTACAAAACTGGCATTACTTTTTAGCCATGTGTCTGTCTCACTTGAAAAATCGCGATCCAAAGATGTGTCGAGTTGCGTTAGGTATGGTTAAAGTACAAATTTTTCATATGTAGTATTTTTATGAAGGAGAGCTAGCAGCAAAGTATATATCTTTTGCATCTATTGTATTACAGAAGCCTTATATCGTTTACTCTGGGTTTACATGATACGAATCAAATGTGAGAGCAATTCCGCCACGCAAAGCAGACTGCAGAGCATAGTGAACTCTCTGTTTCCTAAGGGATCGAAAGCGGTAGTGCCGCGGGACACGCCACTGAACATTTTTGTAAAGATTATTCAATTTATTGCGCAAGAGAGACTGGACTTCGCGATGCGTGAGATAGTGTTCGACTTGCTGTCTGTCGGTCGACCCGTAAAGATAATTTTAACTCCCGAACGCATGAGTATCGGTCTCCGAGCATTTCTCGTTGTAGCCGATAGTTTGCAGCAGAAAGAGGGAGAACCACCCATGCCGCGCACTATGGGTGTCCTGCCAAGTGGGAATACCATGCGTGTTAAGAAAACATATTTGAATAAAGTACATATATATAATTATTATGCATATATTGAATATATTGATTGGTTGGTAACATTTTTAATGTATTTTTATGATTTAGATGCTAACAGAAGATACCGCGCGAAGCATAGGAATGTCTTCATATTTTCCGCACGTACGCCGAGTGTTTGTGGATATCCTGCGTGCGTTAGATGTTCACTATGGCAGACCTCTAATGATGACCAGCACTCAGAATATGAACAAGGAGCCAGACGAGATGATCACCGGAGAACGGAAGCCTCGTATAGACCTCTTCCGAACTTGTGTCGCCGCCGTTCCGCGACTGATTCCCGATGGAATGACCGGTGCAGAATTAGTCGACTTATTGGCTCGTTTGACAGTACACATGGATGAGGAACTGCGTGCATTGGCATATCAAAGCTTGCAGACTCTAGTATTAGATTTTCCCGATTGGCGACAGGACGTCGTACTTGGGTTTACACAGTTTCTAGCCAGGGATGTGCAAGATACGTTTCCACAGCTTATTGATAACGGTCTAAGAATGCTGCTGCAATTGCTGACCAGTTGGAAGAACGCTTTGACGAGTCCCAGTATAAGATCTAAGGAACAAGCAGTGGATACTACACGGGTGAATATACGGGTAGACGTTAGCATCAAGAAATGCGAAACTGGCCAGGTTTGCATTAATTATTATGTTGAAATTTATAAGGCGATGGACAAAATGCAATATAAATTGCAATATAATAATTTATTTCTTATTTACAGAAAGTAGAACCTGTATCGAATATATTCTATCTGGTGGAAGGATTTGCCTTGGTTATGCTTTGCAATTGTCGCCTTTATCCTCGACGATTGGCTGTTCACATACTTCGAGAAATTAAGCTTTTACTGAAGACTTTGGGTAATTATATTTATATGAATTATATATGCAATGCATTACAATCTTGTAATATCTTATATACATTGTATCATCTTTTCAGGAGGCCCTGAAGATGATCAACCAGTTATTGATGTGATTGATGCTTGCTGTCCCGTCGTCTTAGAAAAATGTTATCCCATTTTACCGCCAGCAGAGAAAGCAGCCGCCGCGTCTACGTCCAACGTGGATTTACAGTGGATAGCTGACAGAAGTAGCTGTGTTTGGACAGCTGGTAATACCTCATTCGCCATATTTTCGATATGTAAATCACATTACATTCGTTTATATTTGTTTCACGTTGCAGGCTTTCATGACGAAAACAGTACCAAGAGTTCTTCCTCGCTTAATCTAAATGGAGCCGATCCATGGGCCAGTTGTTTATTTGCCTTTCTGGAAAAGGACAGAGTGCTTACGCTGTGTCCAAACGCCGTCGCTCATTCTTGGCCCATTGTCTTCACTCGCATAAACTCTTTGTTCTCAGTAGTGGATCCCACGTAAGTTTAACTCTTCGTAATTCGTGTATTACTATTTAAGCTTTGAAATAACAATTCTATATTTGCATTTATTACAGACCGGTAAATGATAATCGAGCTTCGTTATTGCGAAGTTCAACGACAGTGAGGAAACCAGTAAACGAGAGAGATGTCTATATGCACATCTGGAAAAATTACCTGACTTTTGGATACAGAGTCGTGCCACCAGTGCCGAATCCAGTTGTCCGATGCGCCAGTCCGGATCTCAGTCTCAGGTAAGTTAGTCACATGAAAATTTACAGCGAGAGTTCAAATATCATATTATATCATCTTATTATATATTATTTAATTTTCTTGATAGTTTTAATTTTTAATATAATATTCATGCTTATTATGTATCATTTAATAAAATACATATAATCGCGTGCATCGTTTCACTCGCTATAGATGCAATTGACTGAGTTTGAACGCGAGTAGCAAAATCATTCATGCATCTATATTCAAGAGAACGCGTGCCCACGATTTATATTTATATTGATTATGTTTAGTCTGATAGTATATATCGATAAAACTTTGAATAATTAAAAGCTCACATGTTTAGCAAAATAATATATATATTAAAGCTTTAAGTGTCTATATGAAAAGTGAGTCACGGAATAAGATCAATAATCAACTTGGTATTAATTGGTGTTGGGTCCTGTTTGTAAATGTCCACTATTTCATACAAAATATTTTACTTTTACTCGTCTTGTGAAATGTGAATAGTAATGCGTTAAATGTTTTACAGAATCATAAAGTTGTTCATATTTTTAATTCTAAGAATTATTCCTACACTGGCACAGTTAATGAATTATAATTTCGTAATGTTTTACATTAAACACTAAAATATCTAGTATATGTACTCACACGATATTTTTTCTATCTGATGTTGCGCACATTCAGCAATGACAATTCTTCCGTCGTATAGACTAGCACCAATTCGTACCAAACTCGCGCTTTGCATTCGGGAGCGGAATCCATACTTGCTCTACCCTATCTTCTGTGCATATACATACTTCGCTTTATTTTCCGCAACACACTACATCTCGCATGCTGTCTCCTATCGTACTGTGTCTCGTACATGTACATTTTCCTCTCTCTCTCTCTCTTTCTCTCTCTGGATATTAGAGTAGTAGTTTCTGAGCAGTAAATAATGTCTGATACAAGGAGCATTGGTGGTACACTGTATTGCATACTCTAGTGGTCAGCATACGGTGGAGTTTGGTGTGTTGTGCATGAGTAAGGAGTTGAGTCAGAGCCTGGAGAATCTCGGCGGGGCGCAGACCCTGCCGGGTCGGTTTTCTGTACCGTCCATTTCCGGCATCTACACCCGGCACAAGCGTACCAGGTGAGCCTGAGATTAACAATCGCGAACAAACGACCACGCTTCCTTCGATGTCACCCGGGATTTAAACGGTCGTTGGTAATTCGCACTTCGTACCTTTTGTAATATTAATCTCTATTGAATCTTTGTCTCTTCCTACTCTCTTAACGCAGCACAGTTTGGTATACCCCCTTTTTTTTTCATTGAATTTTCAGCTTTTGAACTCTCTCGCCGCCCTAACAAGTTCTTTTCGCGCGTACTTGCGTATACCACCCTTGCCTAGCCTCACGACCGTTCCCGATCGCTTCTTTTTCCGGAGATTAAACTGCGACCGGATATTCTAGAGCGCACAATTATTAATTTTCGTGCTTCGAGTAACATCTGAACGAAAACATGGTGAAACGCAACAGTCTCGTTTCCGCAGCTCCTCGCCCGACAGTCTATCGGCGGAACGTGGCGACAATAAATCACCGGGTACAAACGCCAGTCCCGCGGCCTTGTACAAGCTGACCGTACCTTTGCTGAGATGCGAGGCCGTTGACGTTAGGGATGCCGCGGTGCAGGCGATTGGGAAAGTAAACGCCGATGCTCTAAAGTAAGTATATCACCAACTGAGATCACGACGAGAAATAGATTAAATTGTAAGAAAAGTCTCTTCTTGATACAGAGACTTGATGGAGGAACTGGTACCTTACATCCGGGAAGCGGTCGATCGGAAGCAGGAAAATATGAGACGGCGAAGAAGACGCGACGCTTTGAGACTGCAGCTAGTAAGAGTATTGGAATTAATTGCCGAGTATGGAACGTTCGGTATTTGGTTAGTTTATACATTATTTCACACTTTTCTTCTCATTGTTTTATTCAATAAGAGCTGAATTTTAAAAACTCATTTTTCTTCAGTTCAGCGGTATTAGATCGCGAGACGCAGTCCTTACATCCGACATTCGTCGAGTACATAGACGGTGCGCGCATTTATCTAGAAAACGAGACCGACAAGGAAGCACCTGCTGTACGAGATATCAAATTGCACTTCTGCAACTTTATGAGGAAGATGATCAAGAGTTTTTCACGTAAGCGATAATCCCGAATTCTGAAACCTGAAAATATATGTAATGTGTTTTAAGAGATTAATTTAATTTTTTCTTATTTTTTTTTTAGTGGAGACCTGCTATACTTTGTTGAAGAGGGATTTAAGAAGAAATCTATTCATGCTCTTCGCTAGTTGGGCTGGTGTTTACGGCAGACCGCTCACCAGCACGTCGTCCCTGCAAGAGGAAGAAAAGTCTTGCACGGAATTGCAACTTTCAGCCTTACAAGCTATGAGTGGATTACTCTGTTGCGGATCATGCTTCAATCCGCAATCGCTTTCGGAAGAGGGTGCGATTTTATATCAATGGCTGGATTTGTTACTGGCCAGTAAAGACGAAAAGGTAAGTTTTGTAAAATATCTTATGTAAGATTTTATCTGTAAATATGTGCGTGCGTTATTAGCGTTTAAGATTATATGCAAAACAGTAATTAATAGTCTATTATATGTTGGATTAAATGTTAAAGTATTTTATTTTGTACAATATATCATATCATATCTCTTGTTTCAGATTTATACGCTTGCACGTGAAACTGTCGTGTTATTGCTCGAGGGAAATCCCGATATTGGTACACTTTTAGATTGGGTGGTGGATCGATGTTATACCGGTGCACCGCAAGTAGCCGATGGTTGTTTTCTCGCATTGGCAACAATTTTTAGCGCTAGGTATGCACAAATAAAAGTAAATATAAAGAATAAATATTTCATATAAAAACGTTTATTAGTGTAGGAGTAATAGGAGAAAATACACATAGTGAATAAAGGCTATGACATATATATACACATATTTCTCGATAGAGTCACAGATATAATAAAACAGATATAATAAACAATATGACAATTGTAAGTACTTTTATGATTTTTTTTTGTTCAGGGAGTATCCTTGCGACCATTACACGAGTGTCATCAACGTAACATTAATGAATACAGGATGTCCTCGCGCTCCGGTTCACGATGCGGCGCTTCAGCTTCTTCAACTGTTGGATCAACGCTTCTTCGGAAATGTAGGCCCGCTACCAGCTACGGAACTCGAAGCTGGTAAGCTTATAATCCATGTCTTCATATCTGTGCACAGTAATACTATATATCGGTATATTACATATCATTCTCTGATTGTCTCCTTCTAATTTATATTTATTCAGTTATTTAAAACTAATGTTTTGACTGTACTATATCATGATTCTCTATTCACTGGAAGCTTTTGTGTCTCTTTAGAGTTTTTTTGTTGTGCATTGTCGACAAAGTGTGGCCGTTTAGTTGAGCTGTATCTGCGCGTGAATTCTGTAACTGTAAAGGAACATAAGATTTAATCAAATTGATTAAACTTGGTTGTGTTTTCTTTGCTTATTAATTTAATTCAGAATAGAAAAGCAAACATATTTTTCAATCAATGCAATATCTGCACATGTATTTTATCATTACGTTATTGTAATTGAATAATTAAGCGTTTACCACACTGTTTTCCATGACTCGCCATCTGCATGAGAGTTCCACTTCTGTTACTTGAACGTTTTGTACACGTGCGAAGCATCTCTCTGCGAAAATTCTGCCCGCTCACGCAGTAAAGAATGAAATTTATTCCAAAACTTGTGTTGAATAATAACTGGGACATTTGTTGCGCCAAAACGAGCCATATCGGTTTATTATATTCATTCTGAATTTACATATATAATGATTATTAATGTATATTTTTTTTAGCAGTTTATTATATATTTATGTAGATATAAACGGTAATACCAGTCAGTAAAATATCAACAATGAGAAAAAATATAAACTGCAATATGTGTAACTGTTTAATCATGCAAACATCTGATTTTGCAAAAGTATTTTTGTGCTTTACAATTAGATACAATTAAATATGGAAAATTATTTTAAAAATATATGAATTTTAGAAAAAGGTTAACGATACTTTTATTCAAAATTTGCTTTTTAGAATAAAAGTATTTGACTTTAACGTTAAATATTTGATACGTACGTTGATAAATTGATACGTACGTAGAGGAATGCGATCAACCTGAGAACGAATGCAGGCATATTGAGGCAAAAGAATGCGGTGGAAACGAGCAGGAGCATTTTCGTAACTTTAGTTTGCGGCATTCTATCTCGTGGAGTATGAGCCCTTTCATTGGAAACATCGGATTCTATAGTCAAAGTTCTTCGGACATGATCGAGCTTGTGGATGTTGCGGGCTATTAGCGTATTGAAGATTACTATCATAGTCAGGGGCACGATGAATGTCACGATAGTGTCAAAGATATTATTGGCGTTTGCCCAGGACTCCCATTTCATGCTCAAACCGCAGATCTTTCTTTTCCCCACGATTTTGGAGAATAGGAGCACAGGACTGCTCAGCAGAATCGCTAAAGCTGTTAGTCCCATCACCGCTATCTTCGCTCGGGCCACCGTGCACAGGAACTGGCGACGAAGCGGCCATTTGACTGCCACGAATCGCTCAACGGTAAAGGCCACTGTAAGCCACACGCTGAGGAAGCAACAGAAAGTGCCGAGATAGACAAAGAACTGGCAGAAGCCATGTCGATTGAATAGATTCGATAAGTTCACGATTTGTAGCCAGGTCACGAAGACTGTCACTAGGACGCCGCTATCGCTTATTGCTAGTGCTCCCAAGTAAATACTGCATGAGGAATAACGTAGCTTCGTCCCGAAGAATACGTACACAGACAAACAGTTGCCCAGCAGGCCCAGGAGCACAAGAATTGGCGGGTAATATAGTCGAGCATTTTGTAAGAAAATGTCGATTTCGGCATATCTGTTATTATATACTATTGTACTGTTGGTACTGTTTCCAACGTCCATCTTCAAGTGTTGATCTTAAACTGTTGTCAATGAGAAGAAAAGCGGAAGGCTTTACAACCGCGCCAAGCATAGACAGCATAACAGCTTGCGTCATGCACGACGATAACCTGGAAGAGCATTAGTGTGTCCTATATAGAAGAAGAAAGAGAACCAGAAGGAGAGAGAAAATAGAGAGAAAAAGAAAGAGAGAGGGAGAGGATAAGCGTCACGCGTTTCCTCTGGGTCATCAATATGAGGACTGAATTTAGAAGCTGAAGTAAGATCAGCGGTGATCGTTTGATGTTCAGAGAATGCTGTTATGAAATTATTTAATGTTAAAAATCGGAATTTTTTTCAGCGAATTAAGTGTTTATATTTGGAAGAGTTCTCAGGATTTACAATTTTTTAATTAACATAAAACATCTTTAATTTAATTACTTTGAAACGAATCTTGATAGAATTAATTTACGCAACTTCTAGTCGGGTTGATGTCGGTATGAAAGAACAGAGCAACGAATGATATTTTTATACGTTTCTGTTATTTTATTGTCACTTGATTGATAATCACTTTGCATTCTTATCATGTATCACGAAATGCAGCCTCTGCGTACCAAAAAAAAAAACGGGAAAACGTGGTGCTTATCAGGCGCAGGAAATCCTTCGCGCAACAGATACGTTAACAAATCATTATTGTGCAATTATTGATTCAGTTTATGTTATATGAGTCTGTTATACATTGTCTAAAATTTCGTTACTAATGAAATATAATATAAATTCGATAAACATTTCTTCGATGCACGTTTTTACCGATATATATTTTATTATAAAATGAAGAATCATCTTGCAATGTGATGATAACTGCATGAGAAAAATTCTTATCTTTTCTACGTTACTGCAAAAAAATCCGATATAGTTCACGATATAGCAATCACAGCGTTATTTTTTTTTATAAAATAACTGTAACAGTAACAGTCATTTTCTAAATGTAAATAGTTATCGTGGATTTGATCACAAGAGAATTTTGTTGATATGATATTTCGTATCTTTGATGACGGAGCTTTATATTTACTCTTTCAAACAGTACACATTAGAAATCGTCGGTGAATCGGAAATTTTATGTTTCACTCTAGCTCGTTTCACATATATCTTTTGAATAAATCCTATGATACTTTTATAATAATTTTAAAAGTTCATGACTGAACTGCTATATTAAAATCGATATATAAGTTGATACAAATAAAATGTGTTTATTTTGATATGGCATAACGTTTTTTAATAATTCCTATAATAAAGAATAAAAATCTATAAAAAATGATAAGATATTTTTTATCGCACTAAAATAAGTATGTAAAAATATATAAAAAGACAATGAAATAAAATTAGATTTGCATTAAATAGATTAAGATTTACTTAATTTCTTCTTATATTTTATAGTCTTTCCATGACGTAAATGGTCTTTAACTTTTTATTAGAACTAGCATTATAAAAACTCGTCAAACAAGAATGTAAACACATTAGTCGTAAATATTAATACACACCTGTATTGAGTTTCAGTAACTGGTGTAACATGCTTTACTTTTGAGATGTGCAAACGCAAGCCATTTGGACCGCTATCCAGATTCTATAGACAATTTAGTGACACGGTGCCGAGAGCTTCTTTTAACCGTGGTCTACCAACACTTGAATGCTTGAATTCATAGACATCCCACACATTACTGATTTTAACGTTTTATATATATGAATCCTTCCGACACTTAGTTGGCACGGCGATATGCAGTGCCGGTGCGAGATACAATCCTTCTGTCAGTCGCTCGTTAATATTATTTAATGAGCTTTCATTTAAGACAATTGCGTGTCACTTATTTTAATAGCATGACTTATCAATAAGTATCGATGAATAATAGGTCTCAGTAGATCCGCCACATTAATATCGATCACGTTAATAGTAGCAACACATTATGCCTTTTATTTTATTTTCAAAAGAGAAGCAACAAGTTATGAATGCACTTAATAATCAGAATAATTTGAATTTGATATTTGGTACACTTAATTTTCGAGACACTAATATAACACTTTCGGAGAATATATTCGAGTGCCGTCTCAGCTATTTCTGCTGAACGCACCGAAACATCCATTCCTGATAAAGCTCGGTGCAGCCAGTATTCCGGCTTCTGCGCATCAAAGTAATGTACAAATTCTCGCCTCTTCGCGGCGCACGTCAATTTGCCGAGGGAGGAATTCATATTTTCGCGAGTTACACATTTACTCATGAATTAGTTTTTTGTTCTACATTTTTACAAACAATATTACGAAAATAACATCGATATTTACATTAAAGAGCATTTTTAAAAAATTGTTATGTATTAAATACAATCATACTTTATTAATGGTTTTTCATCCGCGGGAATTTTACCATTATAAATATGAAAATGGCACGTAAATTTATTTTTATCACATTGCATCGCATATTAATGCAATAATTAATAATCGTTAACTGATTGTAATTATTACATTATAATACATTATGCATGAGTAGTCATAAATATTTGCATTGTTCCTTTTAAATTTCAATAAGATTGAATTACGTTACTATCGTTTGAATAAAAACCCATTGATTCAAAGAGAAATGAATATTATATTTTTCTTATAAAAGAAAGATTATATGCATGTTATGTGTCCTTTGACATATGATGTATCAAATTCTGTTTGATAAGCGTTCGTCCAATGCAGAAATACGTTTTCACGAATGCAAGGAGATTGTGACGAGATTTCCCTTCGTAAGGAGAATATATTTAATTTGTCGGAGAAAAAGTATATAAAATATAAATATATAATATAAAATATTTTTTATCTGTAAAATGTACTTTCTACATGATAGGATAATTATAACACCGGGGAATCATAATGTAATACGGGGAAAACATAATGTAGATATATATATATATATATA
>VBVQ01000544.1:0-54773 GCA_011636635.1 Tetramorium simillimum
CCCCATCCCCCGTCACCCCTTTTCGCAAAATTCTTTTCACCGGCTTGTCATATGCGCTGCGATGCCGCGATCTCACCGCCGCGCTCTGAAATACCCGAGGAATTTTGGTTCAAAGTTCGCCGTCTCCGAACGTTGGCGTGGATAAAAATAGCACGATGGAGATCGCAAAAGCGCTTAGACTAAGTGAACGAAAAGGGTTATCGAGCGGGGAAACGGTGCGCGGAGGTAACGTGACGACTTCGACTTGTCCGCACACCATTAAAGTGTCACTCGGTGTCTTCGACGATTTCGTACCGGTCTGATCGCGACGACAGCGCGAGTGAATAATTCGCCGCCGATGCATAATTGATATCCTCTATATACGGTTAGCAGTCGCGAAGCGCGCAGTAATGAGTACCGAGTAGAGGAGAGACCCACGCCTAGCCCGGTCGCCGTCTAAAGATATACCCATCCCAATTAGAGGAATTGACATCGGTGATCGCCGACACCAACCCGGGAAACGCCTCTCGTCGCTCTCTCGTCGCTTTATATTTCGTCACTCGATTCTATCGAGCGGCGGCGGCGACGGCGGCGGCGGCGGCGGCCGGTCGTCGCTCCAATCCCCGTCGGGATAACGCGGAATTAATAATATCTGACAATCTCGCTAATTGCACGAATCATCTGTTCCTTCTGCATCGTGTTAGCCAAGTACGCGGAGACACGGATAATTCGATCGGACACGTATCGCACATACGATCGTTATCTCGTTACGGAAATGATCTGGTTACGTATTCACGATGGCGAGAAAGATAAGTGAGATATTCAGACAATGCTCAATAATTAATGTCTCTCTCTCTCTCCTTTTTTTCCTTTCAGGATACCGCAATACACAGTTATGCGTATTTAATTATTCACGGAACCGTGATACTTAAATAATTGCAGATGTTGCTTTTATTGGATATCGTTTTAAAAATCGATTTGTCCGTGAATAATTCGAGCGTACGTTGTTTTATTTTTAAATTCTCTCCCACTGAGAATTTAATGAAAAAGTGTTAGAAAATTACGATGTTAGCGCTTTACTTTAAAAAGCATCGCTGTCGCCGTGATGAATTAACGAAGCTCGGTACAATGCACATTGAGGTGCCCGCGCGGCTTCGTAATTACACAGCGCGTTTGAGAAGCAGCGGAATGAAATACTTAAATTTCCGTTTTCCCCGCTCCGCTCTCTCGAAAATACTTAAAACATTATTTACTCAGGGCAATATCATCTCTCACTAAAATCAAGATACAAAACTCACGCAACGAGATAACAATACGGAACAACGAGCGTCGATAATGATCAACGTACATTCACCGAGCCTTACTCCATTTCCGAGAGTTTGCTATTTTCAAGACAAAACGTACGTCAATCTGATAAATAAAATGTTTCTTGGCTTTACATCAACAGTAACATTAATTAGTCGTACAATCCTGAGAAAAGAGAGAGAGTAATTAGCGGAGACAATGCGCTTGTTTTAAAAATATCGAGAAACATCACTGAAGCCTCGGTAACCAAATTCGTCACTAGACTCAAGTAAAAAAAGGAGCAAAAGGCTCGCGGCTGAGATGACAGTTTCTCATCTTATCAATTTTCTCATTACTAAAAAGAGTTTTAATGTGTTCAAGTCAAGTCGTGTGATAAATTCAATTTAAATGCGACAGAACGTTTAACAGTGAAATGTAGGTGTTTCTTTTAATCTAGAAGGCCTGCCGGCCTTCAGATCTTCACGTCAGCGCGTCTTCAACTTCTGTAGTGAAGACGCGTACTTTTATTCACTTATATTACAACACGTACCTGCCAGTCTGTCCTTGAGATGCGGATGCGCCTGCAGAGGGTGCGCAGCGAGGTTCGCCAGGAGGCTCGCCCTATGCAGACCGGCCGCCGCGGCTTGTTGCTGGCTGTGCTGAAGGGCCTGCAAACTCCAGGGCGGTATCAGCGCCTGTGCGGGCAAGGCGCTGGCCGGCGCGCCGTTTGCGCCCGGCGGTCGGTGCGCCGGTACCCTTATGACGCCGCCGCCGGTGTAGATGAAACTGGTAGGGAAAACCCGGAAGGGCGCGAGAAGATCCGCCGTCGTGCAATGAACGGACGAGGAGGAGTTGGCGCGGGTGTCGGGCGTGCTGTCGTCGTCGTCCTTCTCCGAAAGTTTCTCCTCGGCGTCGTGGCCCCAGGACCGCCTGCCGTCGTCGAGGCCGCCGCCCGCGGACGCCTGGCTGATGTTGTTGTTATTGTTGTTGTTGTTGTTGTTGCCCTCCTCCCAAGACCACTTCCTCTCCTTGTCGCTATCCGGTTCCTCCGAGGACGGACTCTTGGGATTCTGGACGCCGCTCTCGCCCAGCAGGCGGCTTATGCTGAACGGGTGGCTACGGGGTGGATCGTTCGCCAGCGTCCTCGCGCCGGTCTGGCTGGGAGGCGGCGAAGTGGAGCACTCGGACGTCTCCTGGGACACGTGGCGGCCATCGTGGCTCGTGTAATTTCGCGGGCTGCAGCTACGGGAATCCGAGTCGTCCACGTTGATCTCCGTTGCGTCCACGTCGCTGTCGCCGTGCTCCGACATGACTACCTTCTCTCGTCGCTCGTTATCGGAGATGGGGGTGCTTCAAACAACGGATGTGTTCATCGAGCCGTCACGCGTCTACAGCGATTCGGTAAGTGACATCGATCGCGACTCGCGTGGGACGACGGGATAAGCGAGAGTGGAAGAGGCTGATGGAGACGGTTGAGAAATTGCCAAGGACTAGATTACGATTTGTATCGAGCTCGACAACGCAACGTTTGTATCTATTGTACGGGCGATTTACCTCGAGGCACCTCGTAAAAATTCTGTTGAACGACGGCCATTTTGTTTCGACGTGTTTATACCCGATGTCGGTACAATTTGTTCATCGGACGGAGATTTTTATCAGACGTTCATCTCTCCCCGATTCTTATCTCCGCGAATTCACTGTCCCCCGTCTGCCGCTCTTCTCTCTTCAGCCGATTTAAGATATAACAGTCCAACACGGATTCCACTGCTTTCGTTCACTGACTCGATTAGCCATTGGTCCTTCTTGGTATTCGAACAACAATTTTGCGTCTGCCAATTTTCCGTCTTCAGAAACTAAAATCCATTCGTGAATGACGTCTCTGTTCGATGAGACAGATCAGAGACCAACGATCGGAGGCCTCTCTCGAAGCTGGTCTCTCCGTCATTTTATACAGAAGTCTCGACAGAATATCTCCGCGAGATAGATCACTTCGCGCCGGTTGGAGAGACGTTCCGCCGGAAAGATTCTTCGGAGCTCCGCCCGGAAAAAAATCCGCCGATCACACACAAACCGGACTCTTGACAGGTCCGTCCGATCGCGGCGCCGGAGGAGAGCAGCTTCTCGAGCAACACTTCACGGACGAAAACGCACGGCGACGAGAATTTCGCACCTCGTGGAAAACCATGGACAACAGGCCGCTCGCGCGTTCGCAGCCGTGCGGAAGGGGGATATCTCCGTTCCGTTCTCCGTTTTCGTCGAAACTCGGACCCCTCGGCTTGACCGGAGTGTCGGCGAGTGCGTGGAATCCGGGTCGGTCGCGTCGAAGAGAGACGGGACGTTTGTGAGGGTACCGGCGAAACCAGGTGGTTTATCCCTACCAGAGAACGGCCGAGACGCGTCGCCTACTCGCGACGTACGTCGCGCCTGACCCTGCCCACCGTCGGCCGGCCGGCCAATCCCGCGGCAGCGCTGTACGCCCACGGGCGCGCGCATTGGTCGCTGTTAAATTGATACCTATTTAACATTTGAGCAGAATGTTGCAGGCGATCGCCTTTTTCCTCCCTGTATTATTTATTGCTCGATCGTCGTACCTCCTTTTTTCGCCCCCCTCCCCTTCTCTTCTCGCTCGCTCGCTCCGCCGCTTCTTCCTTTGCGTTTCTTCTCTTACCGCGTTCTCCGCGGGGGCTGTCTTATAACTCATTCTCTCCTTCTCTCACTCGCTCCCTCGCTACCGTAGGACTCGTGTCCTCATCTCTCGCTACGGCGCCGCGCCGCGCCACGCCGCATCCAGTTGAGGAAGAACGGCGGGACTTAATTACGGAGAATATTCTTGTTGCTTTCTCTCTCTCTCTCTCTCTCTCTCTCTCTCTCTCCCTCTCTCTCTCTCTCTCTCTCTCTCTCTCTCTCTCTCTCTCTCCCTCTCTCTCTCTCTCTCTTAAATCTCGAAAAACTACGTCCATAGCGCGGACAAGTATTGACAGAAAAGCAGTGACAGCTTCTCGTGTCGCTTAAAATCCAATATAAAATTAATATTCTGCTGAAGGCAATTTATTACAGTTCTAAAAAGGGGATATAAGATATAGATCCAGCATCATCTTATAATATGGTGCCATATATTTGCTATAAGCATCCTGCCAGAATAAATTGTTTTTAAAACATTTATATATGTTCAAAACTAGCTTTGGTTCTGAGGTTTTATCAGAATTTTTTATTCGTACATTTTCAGCTCATTTATCTTATTCGAGCCAGAGTTATATTTTCATGAATTTGTGACACTAAATAGAAAAATGAAAACATGATTATAGATTGATACTTTTTAAGAAACTGAACTTCTTATAATTGATAATTTCATTTGACCGTGATATCTGACGAAAAGTTTTGCATGTTCTGAGTAGGATTACAAAACTGCAGCAGTTAGGCATACAGATAGACATATCTTTTTTGTATGATATGACTTATCTGCATCTTGATATAAAATGCTTGCTAATTTAAAGACTTTGTAAAATAATTATACCTATACACATACACACTCACAGTATATAATGTATATAATATTGTGTAAAATTCTTAACTCAACTACTATGAATACATTAATGATGAAAATACAAACATAGTATACAATCTATGTGTACAGCGTAAACGTTTAAATGCGATGATATAATGTACACAGATTTATTGTATATTATTCTATAATTATGAAATGATACAAATTATGATTTTTTGCACAAATTTAGTAATCTAGTTTCTTTTTAATAAAAGAAAGTCAGAGTGTTCATTATGTTTATTGAAAGTTTATTTGAGAATTATATTATGAATTGTATTAGAAACACTAACTGTTAGAGAAATTTTTAATCTGTTTTAAACATATCTTCTCTGTAAATAGATTTTCCAATTAGATGGCTCGTAACATGATATCGCATTAATCAACTACTGTGTCGCGATAATGCATTGATTCGTTACACTTTGTCGTATAATAATTCCCAGCTATTAAATTGCGAAACGAGCGGCGATCAAAGAAGGTAGAACCGTAAAAAGTTCACGACTTCGCAAGCGCCAGAAGTGCAGATATTTCAATCTCTCTTTTTGCGAAATAAGCATTCTAGAACAAACAAAATTTTTTAAAGCCGACCATAGGCGGTGGCGGCGACGGAGGCGGGCAAGCTGCGCCGACATTCCGGGAATACTGAGAATAACGTTCACCAGGCAATAAAGAGATAATGCCGAGCTTTGAGAAAAGAAGAGAACGTCCCTCGGTAAGTTCTTAACGGGACGTTCTGCCGTTCTGAGAACCTTCCATCCCTGAACGAGGCAATTACAGGCCGTGGTTTACCGGTCGCGTTTACACCCGTAGCCTGCTTCTCTCCACGTATAGGCTAAGCCCCCGTACGATCGTAAACTTAGCTGACGGGATTCAACCTCTTTGGCATTGGCGTTCGATATCTCGAGCGGCTCTCGCGTCCCGCTCCGACCATACCGTGAAACTCGAAGTTGACCTCTTTCGTAGTATCAGTAAAAGTAATGCCGCGGAGGAAGGGGAGGGCGAGAGAAGAGGTAAGGGATACATGAGAGATCTATCGCGCGTTGGGGGGAAGTAGATACTTTCAATAATGGCTTTCCCAGGGCCCCACGTGCGTGTTGTTTCTTATATTGCTATCGGGATCGTATCCGATCACCGTTGGATGTCGCAAACGGAATAATCATTACAACGGGCGCTGATCGGTTTTTGATGAATGCCCGGGCAAAACTCTCCGCTTCAACGCTGCTCATTCTTTGTACGCCAATCATGACTACAAACGAGCAGGAGTTATGCGTACAGCAACCTGACTGTGCCGCATTGATTGATAACAAAATAAACGCTGCGATGGGGCACAGCAGCTAATATTTCCTGAAACGTTCCCCGTTGATCAAGGAATAATTTTGTTGTCGTAATTTACAACATTGTTACTAATATTTGACGCGTAATAACATCTACGAAAGCAGCATCCCATTTTCAGAATTTTGATGTAATTGATAGAGTTTTGAATTAAGCGCAATTGAGGAAAATTGGTACGTTGACGTCGATTGAAACAGCTTGTAATATAGTGGGCGTTATATATGTATCTAAAGTTAACTTATTAAACTTCTCTACACAATTTTGAATTTTATATTTGCTAAGAGTAATTAATCTCTTGGTGAAAACAAAATCAACAAAAATCAACATCAACAACTTGTAGCAAATATAATCTAAAAATTCGCGGCACAAAACTCGTTAGCTCAAGCCATAATTGAGCTCTTGCAATAAATCGTTTTCAAACTATTTCATATTCTTCCATATTATATTGCAATATATAAGAATTCCGTGCAAATTTATAAATATTTCGTTCACTATATTTCGTTATGAGTTTATGTTCTGAGTCGAGAAAGACACATAACAATTGATATTCAGGAATTGTAGCTACGATTATTAACGCTTGAACCAGTTTTCTTAGACCTCTCAACAGGTTATACAAGCAAATGAAGATTAAAGTATATCATTTTTTTTGTCTCACAGCGAATGCGAAGCCGTTGACGTTCGATGAAGTTTACAATCAAAGTAGTCCGACCAACTGCACGGTATACTGCGGCGGTTTAACCAATGGTTTAACAGAAGAACTCATGCAGAAAACTTTCTCGCCCTTCGGATCCATCCAAGAAATTCGAGTGTTTAAGGACAAAGGCTACGCTTTTATCAGGTAAATATATATTTTATATTCATGATTACATTAAAATATATTTATGTATAAATGGATAAATATTTTCAAACTTGCTCATTGATGCTTGATAAATCGGTATTAGGAAGTCACTTTTAAAAAAAAATTTCAGAAAACATTTGTTGAATAAAATGTATGCTTATTATTTAATAATGAGTATAAACGTACAAATATATATGATTATTAATTTACGCATAAATATATATATATATATATATGATTATTAATCCTTTGTTATAACTGAATCACCAATATAAACATTTTTAATTTTGTAATAAGAGATTGACTATAGAATCCATTATATATTACCATGATATATAACTATTATTTCGCTATATTATAGTTTTAATATGGTACCATGAAAAATAAAAACTGCTCTAGTTATTTTTTCCCCATTATAAAGTTAACATGATATTCAGATCATTGGTCAACTTATTAACTTTTGTGCGATCTGCATAATTTTACACGTTTACGAAAATAGGCCAGGTAAAATCGACCAACAGCATTATACTTGTTACCTCAAAAGTAATCTTTTTTAGCCACTGTCTGTGGTTCTAATCTAAAATAGAAAAGGAACAGAAAATGAACTAAAATAGAAATGTGCACTGATTTTCTGCTGATTGATTCAATAATCTAGGTTGCTTCAAACAGTTTATTTCTAAAAAAAGTATGTTTAAAATATTTATCTGTTTCGTCATGACAAAATATATAAAAATTTTATTTGTCTATCGCAATTTTTTCTTTCAACAGATATAAATGTAAAGTTCACAAATTATTTCTCTACATCTTAATGAATTGTCGTAATTAAAAGTCGTTTTACTCTATCGTCGTTTAAATTACAAAATGATTTATCGATCACCAGACTCCACAAAGAACACTTAAGGCCAATTCTCGTGAAGAATTAAACGGAATTAAACGGAACTTTAGTATGAAATCCTTGAAACCATTTCACTGATTATATAATCAAAGTTCGTTAATTACCGAAGCTTTTTACTGCCTTATAAAAAAAGGAATCTGGGACAAAAATTTCATATACTATTATCGTTATTGTAAATTAAGTCAAACTTTAATTTATGTGTTCTCCTTGACAATATAATGTAATAACAGTTTATATATAATTTTTTTTACTGTTACTATCCTCATTCTTTCCTCAAGTATTCAATTTATCCATTGTAATGAGAGTGTAATAAAATTTTTTTAAAAGAATATTAAACATATGTAATCATTTATATTTCAATTTCTAAAAATAAATGTATATTTTAACGTATTTATATAAAATAAAGTAATAATAATACATAAATATATATATATAGCCTTATCTCAAAAGATATCATTTCTATAATTGATTGTTAAGAAAAGTTATATGGCACGTTCTTATTGAAATTTATTGTTTAACCAATCATCCTCAAGCCATTATGCGAGATTGCCGTACATATAGCTTATAATATGCTTACATCAACTGTCTGGATGGAATATCATAAAATCGAATCTGGCCTAAGGCTAATCAGATAGAATCATCGCATACATATTTACATAAAGTGATTGGATTTTGGATTTTAAGCATGTAATACAATAATTATAGCAAAACTTGAAAAAGTTTTACTCAAAATCATACGCGACGATTGGTACCAACGTAATGCGAGTCATCAAATGAGATTTTACGAAATATTAGGAAATCGCATGAATGGTGCATCAATACCTATCGTCACTTGTGATTTATGGCACGAAACGCGAGAACATGTCGGGTCAATGGTAGCATGTCGGACTCATCAAGCTCGAATCGTGGCCATTTCATTAATCTACCTATTACATTCGCACAGATCATATATTTCAGTTCAACCTCCCAACCGTCGAAATCAACTTTATTTCGAAAACATTAATAAAGAACTGTTAAATTCTTTAATGAAAGTCATGTTTTGTAAATAATTTTACGTAAAATAATTTTACTTTAAAAATAGAGATTAATTATCATAATTAAAAATTAAGAATTTCGCTACACGAACGATTATATCTGAAACGTCGATATTTTGAATAAAAAAAAATAGAACATAACGAAAAATCAGCTAAGCATTTATACCTGCTGAAAGCGAATTCAACGCTCTACCTTAACGACGACGAGAAATCCGTGACCTACCTTAGAAAAGACCGTCGAGAATGGGAGGGTTGCTCTAGAACGAGCGATAAGAGAGAAAGAGAGAGGGTAAAGCAGAAGACTAGAGGGGAACAGGGACGGAGGAAGAAACACAAAAAAACCTTCTCTTACGTATCTTCTCCTCTCTATCCTTTATTCTCCCCCGTGTTCGCTGCTCGATATTGTCCATCCTTATCCGATACGATGGCCTCTACCGTTTCGTATGTCTGCCACAGTTCCGCCACCCCTGGACAATGTCCGTCGTTCAGATATCTTCCGTCTAATTGCTCTTCCTCCCTCTGTTCTTCCATAGCGTGGAACCCGGAAACGAATATCTCGGGATGACGTATGGACTTACCGTAAGGTACAG
Organism: Tetramorium simillimum; assembly: GCA_011636635.1. Classification (NCBI taxonomy): domain Eukaryota; kingdom Metazoa; phylum Arthropoda; class Insecta; order Hymenoptera; family Formicidae; genus Tetramorium; species Tetramorium simillimum. The sequence continues at coordinate 9,494 of VBVQ01000544.1, forward strand.
CGAGAAAGCAAGACGGGAGGGTGGATAAGGGAGGAGGTCTTTTCTTCTCGGGTGAAAGAAAGAATCTTATCTGCCGCTGGTTATCGCTTGAGGTACGGTCTGAGAGAGGGGGGGTTGCTGACGATGACCATCGTTCGTCCTACTCAACGATCGTGGATGGAAGCTCGATAGATGGGAAGGGGCGAACTCATGGACGAAGTCGCCATTGTGCAATCTCGAACGCGAACGTTAAAAGTGACCTAATCCTCGATAAATTCAATAATTCCCTGCCACCCTGCCGCCGAATTCATCGTGCTCTAATCAGATTCTCGAAAACTCTAGTCCTCATCCTCCAGAACAAAGCTGATCAAATTTATCGAACGGTGATGAATACTTTGAATAATTGAAGAGCGCTGTGCACTAAAACTACTATTTTTGTATTTAAACATTTATGTAATAGAAATGACACACACATGTCTCGAAGCAAGTAGAATGATACAAATATCATCAGACAAATTCAACATGTTTGAAATATATTTTGTTCTCTTTTTCATGTTTCTGATTTTTTAAATATTGCAAGAAGAACATGATATTAACATAAATAAGCTTTCTATTGTACATCATGTTCTATGATAACAATAATATTTGTTTAATAATATTTGTTGTCCAAAATAATATTATTCTAGCAAGCTAGAGTATTATTCTAGAAACTGAACTGCGCAACCAGCGTGTTTAACACTGAATGCCTATCTGGAGTAATCTAGATTCGTTAAGATTCACAATTACCCTGCTCATTCGTGCGCGCAATAAACTTACATAAATTAAACTGCACTAGTCGCGGAAACCATTTCGTTAAGCTGCTTTAATAAGGTCCGGTTGAACTTGTGGCAAGAGTACCATATTGCTTCGTGGATTTTTCTTTTTGCACACACCATCGTGCCACACCAACGCCAACATTGACGTCGAAAGACGCGTCCTAACAAAAGACTTGAATTCCCTTCTCTTTCGATTTCAGGTTTTCTACCAAGGAGTCGGCCACGCACGCCATCGTAGCGGTACACAACACAGACATCAACGGCCAAACGGTAAAGTGCAGTTGGGGCAAGGAGAGTGGAGATCCTAATAATGCTCAACAAACTGGACAGGTAAACGCTCTCTATCTTTTCCTTTTATCCGCTCTACTAGGACAGTTTCGACGTGAAATTTCACCCTCCGCGTTCTCCAACATTTACATTGCCGTTCGTATCAAACCAGAGAATTTTTCTACTTTATTTCATGAATAAACATTGTTGCCGATTTTTTTGTTAGATGCAATGTATGAAAAATAAAAACAGTGGCCTTACGTGCATCAGTGAATATGAATCGCAAGCGACTGTACTGCCGAGAAAGAGAATTGTTTGAAAGAGAATAGTATATGTTGACATTAATATCAAATTTAATCTTCAATGTTTGCGTGTGTCAAAGCGATGAATGCAGAGCGACAGATTCCTATATAGACAGATATAAATATAAAGCTCAAGCTTGCCGTTGTTATACGTGTCACTGAAACTGAATAATGAATACTCCCGTCTCAAAGAAGCGAGAGCGTTCAAAGAAGGAAGTAGTTATCGGATCACGACCGGTTCCTTCCGATTTCGCGCGGCTAAAGTGTCTCTGTCGGTATATCGGTATATGGCATGAAAGTCCGGCGAAAGAGTAAAGGCGGAAACAGAGAGAGAGGACAGGGAATCGGGCAAGATTCCGGTCTATTCAGGTGCCTCTCTTCGAAGTGTGTCGGGCCGGGTCTCTTAGCAATTAGCTCCGTTAGGATGGGTAGGTACGCCCGATCTGGGAATGGTACCCGAAGTACTTCCCAAACCCTCTCGCACTCCCCGATAGTACTTCCGTGCATCCATCCACTGCTACTCGGCCCGTGACATCGCTCTAATTGATCTCTATTCCCATAACGCGCTTCTCCCAGGGGAGCTGAGATATCACGTTAGTACGTATCCTGCCATACCCTGTTCTCGTATTCAACGGAATCGAACTAGTTTGCGTGATATCCCGGTTCATCGTATCGCTTTAATGAAGAATATAATACCTGCACATTATTTCTATAAACCTTTTAGAAGCAAAAAGTGCCAAAAAATTGTTACAGTTTTAAATATATCATTCAACAACGATCACTGTTTCTCCATTTAATTTCACGAGTTAAAACTTTAATATTTTGGATGTTATTTAGATATTATTGAATGTTCGGCGCAAGTAAATTATTGTAAAAACAGAAAAGAAATATATTTTCTTTCATCATCAAAATGAATTGCACACGCACACACAGAAAACAAACTGTACATTTTACAAAATACATACGCTATTTCACATTTCGGTGAAATTTGATCCGACTTCACATTGCGCAGCATAAAAGAATAAATGAGTTAACGCGAGGAACAGCGAAATAATAAAAAATAATTTACGTGACGGCAATGAAATGATCGCGTTGAAATTCTCGCGTCGCCCATTTCAAGTGAACGACCATACAAATCTTCGAGCGGAACGAAATTACCATTCCTGACCCTATCGACATCGTTAAGTATAAAATCCAGACAATGTTCTTGCTCTTTTCTATTTCATTGATCTTTGTGCTCTTTCAGGCGTTATCGTCGGCGACGTACCCATACTACGCGGCGGCGGCAGCTGCCGCCGCGGCGGCGGCGGGCGTCGCGGGTGTCGGAGGCGTCGGTGGCGTCGGCGGTGCTGGACAACTAGGATACTGGTATCCGCCCCAATCTTATCCTACGACAGCGACACAAATGCAAGCTGGTGGCTTTCTTCAAGGCATGCAGGGATATACCTATGGACAGTTCGCTGGATATCAACAGGCGCAATATATGGGGTAAGCTTTTCACGCGAGATAAGTTTCTCTTTCCCGAAAACCAAGTTTTCAACGACGAAGTTTTAAATAATCGAAGATTTGAGTGTAACATGAATATTCCTCTATCTTTTGCACGATTCATAAAACAACACGGAAATTTTTGATCGAAATTTTAAATAACATGAAATTGCATATTAACTTTAAGAACATGTAGTAGTAATAGTGTTTGGGCGAGTAGGACTATTTCAGTTCCTAACGTCACCTAGAGTTAAAAAAATCTTCTATGACTTATCTTTAAAAATGGTACGTGAGCTGAGGGCTGGAATTTGAACTTAAGACCCTTTTGCTAATCACTCGCGTTAGCTCGAAGCCACGCGTCATCCCTTAAGAACATATAAGTATTTATAATTATATCATACAAAATGATATAGTAATTATATTGATAAATTTATTACGATTTTATATTGATTTTAAAAATTTATCAATGTATATTAATTCATTTTAAAATATTTATTAATTTATTAATTATTGTATTTATTAATTGTTATATTCATTAATTATTATATTTATTAATTATATTTATTATTGCAATAAAAAATATAATAATGCAATATTATATGATATACTGGCGACATGAAAAAAAGTTAATAATATATCAAGCGGAAAACGAATCCTAGCATATATACCTTGCTAAAATTATACGATTTGACAATTATATTTTTTACAAACATAGAATGGGAATGGGTGCTGTCCATGCTGCTGGCACAGCGGCAGGATGGGGTCAGGGATTACCTGGGGGACCACAGTTACCACCACACCACGCCACGACGGTCACGGCACCCCCAGGGGTGCAAGCCGCACCCCCGCCACCACCGCCACCGGCACAAATGATGGCCTACCCGATGCAACAGTTCCAGGTAACCATTACTTTATCTATCCCCATCTGTACACGCGTGCAAATGTGCGCTGTACTTGTTTGTGTGATGTTTGTTGGCTAACACCGGAGTGTTTCGCTTTTTACATACTTTTGCATCTTGCCCCTGTTACGTCCAAAAGCAATTTCGTCGGTGCCGGTATTGGCTTGTAAATGTTGCACGTGGAAACTCGATTCGACATCAAAAGGATATCGAAGGCATGTGTCGGCAGAAGAGTGCGCATAGTACATATGTATATACATATATTGTCGGTGATCTTAGGAAACCTCGTAAACTTGATACTTGATATATCATTCGAGAGACCGAGCGATAGAACATGGTACGCTTCACCGGGAAGAATTTTGCATGGGCGAAACAGTAAACATGATTACAATAACACGCTTGATATAATTAGCTAGGTATATATACTCGGTATAATGTTTTGGCTTGAGTTAAAGATATTGCGAGGTTACCGCGATATGCTAATTTCAACAATTTATTACTAGTATTACTTATGATAATTACGTATGCAAATGAAAACTTGCATTTTCTTAAATTACATTACAAACTCAAGATTATTTTTTTTTCTGTGAGATTAATAATGAATAAATCTGCAATATCATAAACGTGTATTATATTATTAATGTTCAATTTCTCCGTTGCTAATTCAGCCCACAAAATTATTCATTCGCTATAAATAAATCGGAAATTTGCTTAATAATTAATAGGAAATAGTGCTGTGTATGAATGAAATATCAGGATCATATATGCTTTTGCATTAAAGCTTACGATGTTTTTTCTTTATAAACAGAGTTGGGTAAAAGGCAGACAGCAGAATATAATATTCATTATATTTTATTTGTATATATATAATTGGAAATTATAATAAGATCAATAAGGTGGTAAGTATTCGTTAAACAGTGATAATTACCCATCTCTATCATGTGAATAGATGTACTTTTTGGCTAGTTTGCGAAAAATACATCGATTTTCTCACTGACGAAAATGCTTCATGGCAGCAGTGATTGTATTATGATAATTGTGTGAAGAATGTTTGTAGTACGCATGTCTAATAGATCCACATAAGTAACAGCGAGAAATAACAAAAAGTTTATACAGCATTATTTCTATTTATCTTGTACCGAATTTCGAGAGATATTAATAGAAATTGAGGAGACAAAAGTTACTTAAATTTTTTGAAAAACACTTAAAACGATGTTTGGTGTTACGACGGTATTCATATGAGATTAATAAGATACCATGTTACGCCAAATGATTATGTTATGTATCTTCTTATATAATTATATTTCTACCATAATTTTTAATCCGTTTAATACGATGCATCCCTTACTAGCGGAGTAATTTTTATTTTTTGTACACCAAACATTGATAGAGCAAGATAGACTCGCTTTCCCGCTCGACACGTAGTTATAGGAGATTGTCGAGATTTAGTTATGTCGCAAAAAATTGTGGTTCATGGTAGTGAAGTGAAATATGATACTTATCGTAGTTGTTGTCCAGAAAAGTATACCTCGACCATTTTGCTTTCTGCACAGAATGCACACGTAAGAAAGTGCGCACTGCACACAGGCACACACGCCATCGCTAAAAACGACACTACTACAAAAAAATCCGGAATATTTGAAAAGAGATCAGGGATGGCTTCGGGCAAGCGCAGCGAATGCATTTCAACTCAGCACCGCTTTTAATGCCCCGCGTTCTTTTTGCTTCAAGAACAATTTCTGAACTTGACAACTTGAAGTCTCAGAATTGAGAACGACTATCTTAATTTAAAAGCTCGCTAAAAACTCTAGTCTGAAATTTTCAAATTAACTCTGCTGTTTCTTTATATATTTTCCTTTCCATCGTTTATTAAGTAAATAGAAAAAATTTATCAAGTGTGTTTTACAAATTTTTTAATATTTATAGTTTTATGTTTGTTAAAAACAATATTATTATTACAAAATTATATGCTGAATTTTATATGCTGATGTTATATATATTTCATGCATTATTATTCAAATCTGATTTTTTTGAAGTAATTATGTAAATGATTCACGATTGAATTAAGCAATATAAAGTTTTTTAGTAATTTCGGCTCATTATATCACGATATAAAATAATGATAGAAAATATGTATTCATAAATTTACGGAATTGAAGAGTAAATCGGTTCAAGGTTAAGAAATCTTACTTTAAAGAAAGTTATTGGAAATAAAAGAATAAGTTTCTTGATCAACAAGACTAGTAAAATGTTCAAGTACAGCAAAACTGAAATAAACTGAACTGAATTAATGAGCGAGTGTCTGATTATAAATTCAATCGCTTCCTAATTCCGTTTAATTTAACGACTCACAAAAATCTTTCTAAATGGATAGCTAAAAATAAAAAACTAGTAAGTAACGTAATGTTTCCTGTTTGAATTAATAATACTCCACATCTCTCGCATTCTAAATGAAGAGCTATGCCAAAATACATATAAGCATTTTTTCACACATACACAGCATTTACGGATAATTTTGAAAAAAGTTACATATTTAATAATAGCGTATAAAAAATCTTTAGATGATTGCTATCAGAAAAAGTATGAATAATTTAAAATACAAAAAGTAGCATATTGTAAACGCTGTATCGATTTCAGCTTTCAGTCATTAATCTGCAACTGTTTGCAATGCCAGTAAAACGATCTGCCCTTATATATGTATACATATATATGAGTATATGCTTAAAAAAAAATAGATACATATCACTCAACTATAGTTATTTAAGTCTTTTGTACATATCGCACATAGAGTGGAGTAAAAGTCACGTACCATTGCTCGTCTATCGAAGAAGATATTTCGGTGAGGAAAGTTAGTTCGCTTTCGCACAAATATCTCTTTCCGAAAAACCGAGTTCGCATTATATCACTGCATGTCAAGCGAGATATCACTTTGAAAGTTGCTTGAAAACTAGCCACCGAAACCATCCTCAATTGAGAGAGAACACGAGTTCTTAGTAACGATAAAACAATGAAAGAGGGATGAAACGTGGAAAATATATCGCCACCGGGATAAATTGCAATTGGTTTCCCGTTTATTTTGCTAATATTTTTTTTGTTACGAAAAAGTTACAAAGTTTTACGTTTGATTATAGGATCTAAGAGAACAAATTTATACACGGATGTTCGCAATTTATAATTACGAGCTAAAGCCTGCAAAGTTATGAACATGCAAATATCCCCGTGTAAATTTGTCCATCGTGTATCAAACTTGCAGCTAACAATACGGAATGTAAATCAATAGAAAATTAACAAAAAAAAGAGCATAGTATAATAAAATTAAGAGAACCAAGATTAATTGGATATTATAAATATGAAACGGATATAGGAAAACTATAATAGGTTATATCAACGTAGATTTTGACTTGCATGAATATGGAATGAGAAATGTAGACATTGCATGCATTATGCTTCTTGCACTTTATCTAATTCAGCTCGAGTATCCCTCTGGAGTGCCTCTTTCTTTTTTTTTTCCTTATTTTTATAAAGTAATATTAATGTCAGATTATATTACGTTTTTATGTATTATAATTTTTTATGACAATTCCAACAAATTGAATAATTATTTCGAAATAAAACGTGACAACATCGGTAAACATTTTTTGATTGTTGCGTTATTAATTGGAACAAAAGTTAAATTATGATATTTATATAATTTTTTGTACTAATGTATTACTACAAATATTATTAAGATTAAATATACGTGTATATAATGATGTTGATTCAACATCTCCGCTCTTGTTGTTCACTATCCAAGAAGGGACGCTCGAGACTTTCAAAAAGACTATCTTTATTTACATATTTCGGTTCGCAGGCACAGTGATCGCTACCACTATCATCGCACGGCCTGGCTTATCCTTTCTTTCGAATATCAATTAGCATCAGGATAACTGCATCTACAACCTGGCTCAACCTCGTATTCAGCCTGAAATTACTTGCTGCAGCTTATTTTTATGCAAAAGGATAGTATTTTCGTCGGAACAAAAAGAAAAATGGAGGAAAATATGTAAGAAAGGAAAGCAAAATAATAAAGTGATATTCGCGTCTATTTTATCAGCATAACAATTTTTGATATTCAATCGTAGATTTCGTAATAATATAAACTTGATTTCGCTGACGACGACTGAGAAATTTGCAGTGATTGGGTCAAGAAAACTCGTTAATCTAATCTTGCGGTCGTCAATGCCGTCGTCTGAGTTATAATACAAGTTTACTACTTGGATATTATATAATGATTATGCGGTCTTTACGTCTTTACTACTGCGCCACACGGTGGAGGTTGAGTCATGGTGAAGGTAGATTCAGATCGATTAGAATCCATGTAGTAGGAGAATGTGAGAAACGGAAAAGCAAGAGTGAAGAATGAAGCAGAAGCGAGAGAGAAAGGGAGAATGAATGGACAGAGAGAAAGAAAGCAAAAGTTTAGAGAGCACATAGACGAGAGCGCGAAGACGAATGAAAGAGAGGGAGAGAGAGGACTATTGTCGAGCATATTTCTATTACTTTCTTGAAATTCGGACCAAGATTTAACCAGCGTTTGTGTGTTCAAATGGTAAAGTGTGTTCTTGGTTGCGGTCCAGCTAGCGGATGAGGACTGGCTGACGCCTAGCCTTCTAGTGTGATGGTAAGCAAGTACACCCCAACAGGAACAACTTCTACAGCAACAACAGTTACCACCACCATCACCATCATTTCCTCCTCCACTACTACCACCACCTCCAACAACAACAATAACAACATTTCCGTCATCATCGATGCACAATCGACCGCGACAGCAAAAGCAGTAGAACTCATGCCACTTCCGGCTTGACGATGCGCGAGTCGAAAGGCAGTAACCACGAAAAGCAGATAACACTTGCTTAGTAAAAACGAAGAAACAAAGTGAGAAATAAAAAAAAATAGTCATTAAGGATCATAATCCTAGGTAATCTTGCGCAAAATGCATCCAATATCCCCGTTTCCCCTGTAAGTTTTCACGTCCAGTATAAGAGAAAAGAGCCGCTACCGATTACTAAGCGGAGATACCTCTCGTCCAGTTTGTAGGATAATCTAGTATCTTGCTCGGCTTGAAGAAATAGATAGTGTTTGCCGTTACAGTAGTATCCGAAGCTTCAATACAATACAAATCCGGTATACACGTGAATAAATCAATTCGTAATGGTCTGACAGTGTTTTTTTTTTTTAGCGAAACTGGCCAATTACACAAACTATGTATCGTCCAGCGATAATGAGTACATGAGAAATACGAATCCGCACACGTTCAACGGGATCGTGGTTTATCACCATTTTAACAAAGCGCATAAATTCCTTGATTCTCTCTACGAGGATCAAAAAAAAAAAAAAGAAGAAGAGTGCCGACAGATCGCCGGATACAGACTCGTTACACGGATTCATTATTTTTGTAGTTTGGGCTTAACAGCGAAAATAATAACTCAAAGACATAATGTCGAGGGAGACGCTCGCGGCCAAGTGCGACGGCCGGCGAGCGGCTACAGTGTATAAATGATAAATACAAAGATTAATCGAAGCATACTCTCGTGAAGATATATAAATATATAAATATATAAATATATATATATATAAATGAAAGAATATATATACATATAAAAGAATAAAGATTATTATAAACAAAATTCAACAATTAGCTAGTTAGATAGGCATGTTATATTAAAAGTTATTCGAGGTCGATTCGATATTCGGCGGCAAGGAGGAAGTGGATCTTATGTATATTCAATAGCGCAGCATTTTTACGATAACGACATAATCTCGGCCCCTTTCTACAATTCGCCCGTCTCAAAAACCACGGGAATTACTACTGGATCCACGTATCTTATTCCATTTGCCACTGCGAAAAGACTTCATATCTCGATCAAATATATTTATTTATCCAGATTCGTGGCCAAAAGATAATTTACATATTGAAACCTTTGCAGGCAGTTTAGCATCCGTTTTCTATCATTCGAATCTGTCTTTCGGACGCGACATTTAGACCTGTTGGATACTTTTATAAAACGAACAGACATATTACACGCCGTGAGAGGCATCGACGAATTAGCACATTCCAAACTGAGAAAGTGGTGAAACGCGCAACACACCGATCAGTTCACCGTGGTTTTTAAGTAAACGTTAGATTTTTATATAAGATGACTATGTAGAATCAAAGGAAATGGAGATTTTGACGTTTAAGCAATAAAACGTTAAGCTTAGGAAGAAAAAAAAAGACAACCATCGATCCCTCCGTCTCTTTATAAATCAATCTCGCTGCGTAAACGAGAGACTACACGAATTCTTAACAACGAAAAAAAAAATAATACTAATAGAATGGACAAGATAGATAGAGGAGACGGTGCGCGTACGCGTGTATTTTAAATTGTTCGGTGAGCAGTAAAAACGACCACAGTATCCTCGTTGTCCCGAATTTCGACTTGACCAAATTGATACAAAAGAAAGACGAGACCGAAACTCGTATAAATCGTGAACATGTAAGCAATTGCATGAGTGCAATCGTACATATGGGAGAGCGCTAGTGGGGGAGGGAAAGAAAGTATGAAAGCGAAAAAAGAGAAGAAAGAATGAGAGGGAGAGAAAGGGAGCATAAGAAAAAAGTCGAGCGACGAATAAATTGCACAGCACAAGCAAGGGGCGAGAGAAAAGGGGTTAAATAATTCGTAGATAGACATATTGCACAAACAGCACGAAAGTTAGATTAGATGAGTTAAGTTTTTTGTCCACGCGTGCCCAGTCCGCGCGGCAGCCGTTTAGGACTCTTGATCGTACATACATAATCTCATCATCGACGTGCTCCCTTGCCATTAAAACTATCCGCTTGCTGGAAAAGGACCGGACTCAGAAAAGGCGGGACGAGAAACGAATCGACGAGGTGATAGTACGAGCAGTTTCAATACTTGAAAAGATGGGAAGCGGCTGAAACTTATTGCAATCCGTTTCCGTTATCTCCGTGCTCGATCGTTTGTATCTCCATCGTCCTGTTTCTTGCTCCTCGTATCTACTGCCTCTTCTTACCCCTTCGGTTTTAAGTACCACAACTCATACTCGTCGTATCGATAATATCTTGTCCTCGCTTTTCCTTCGAAAAGCGTTCATATCGGAGCAATGAGTAAAACCGGAGCAAACTTATATATAGAAACTAGTGCAATTAAAACTTCGAGCCCTTAACCGTCAAAGAATCACAAAAAATTATTTTGATTCAATATTTCTGTTTTTGAGATCTAAAATATCAATTTTTTGAAAACTATATGTTGCATAAAATTTTTAAATTTAACCTTTCGTTGTAAGGCTCTATAAAAGTTGTAAATTACAACCCCTAAAAATTATTTATCTTGTATAGAATATATTTGAAATCTGATATTCAGCATGAATCTTTAATATCGTTGTTCTCGTTTATACATATTGAAAAAGACTGTTCAAAAGCATCACTCTTTGTAAGGTGTGATGAAAATCTGAAGTCTCTTTCAAATATCTCTCTCGTGACATATTCCGTGGATATATAATCTATAATTTTGCTCGTATGAATAGATAAAGACGACAAGAAAAAGAGGAACAGAGAGAGAGAGACAAGTTCGGTTAGATTAAGGGGACGAGGAGAGCACATCGATGATGACTGAAACAAAAACGAGATAGGACGAGCGATAGACGACTTTGGTATTAATCAAAAGATAGACGGATCGTGCTTTAAGTGAATCAAAAGCGTGTTCGACGTTTCTCAATCAAAAAGATCAATGATCAAAGTACGGCACACACGAATGCTCGAAACGTAGCGAAGGAAGTAGAGAACGGCACAATCAAATCTGCCCAACATCGCATAGAGTTTAGATGTTTTGTGATGAAAGTAGAGAAAGAAAGGGTGAGAATATGAGAAAGAAAGAGAGAGAGAGAGAAAGAGAAAATGTGTGTGTGTGTATGCGTGTGTGTGTCTGTCTACCAACGATCCGTCGCGATTGTGTCAACCAGATAAAAGAGTGATTTTCTCGTGAGAGGAAAGCTCGACAATAAAAATCGCCACATTTCAGCGTTTTTAATCGCAATGAATGATTCTGATATAGTAATTTATACATAACCAAAATTAAGGGTAATAGTGTTGCCGCTATATATTGGCTGCATTTTTGTCGCCTTGCTCTTATTTGATTTGCAGCTTTACGAAGAAATGTAAAAGAGAAACGTTATATCTGAGTTCCATTTTGTACGTCCATTTTGAGCGAGGATCATCAAAAGATACATATTATCAGATTTATTTCTAATTTGTGTTGCTGTTGTTATATATGTTATTAGAAACATATTTATTCATACATACGTTCAATTACCTGCACATAATTTTCTTATTGAATGCATTTAGCTTATTCTAAATTTTATTATGTCTTTAGTTTAGTTACGATATACGAATTATTATGCACGATCGCACGTGATGTAAGCGCGACCACGATTATTTCTTGCAGTTTTTGCATGTTGATGAACATCAATTTTATAATTATCTTTCGATTCAGTTCTGTCGTAACCTGCACACAAATTTCGTCATTCTACATCATTATAATTAAATATTTTTCATTGTTTATCTTTAATAATGTAATAATGTTATCGACAAGTATCCAACGACAAACTATTAAGAAAATTAAAACTATCAGAGTGTAAATATATTACAAGAATAAAATGCAGGTTACAATCGCGATTTGCAGAAATTTCATATTATTTAAAATTTTAGCTTAAAACAAAATCGTCATGCTATAAATAACCGAATCTCGTTTTCTAATAGAAATTGGGTGACTAGCCTCGAGGACACGGCACGAGTATGCAAAGAGAAAGCAACAAAATTATAAATAAATATATATACATACATATAAATATAAAAATACATATATATATTATATATATAAATATATATACTTGCGCGCAGCGGCGGCGAAGGCTGTTATTTTCAATCGTCGTGCGTAAAACAAAGCACTGTGCGTGAAAAAGAGAGAAAGCGTTAGCTTTTAAGAAACGACATGAAAAAAGAACATATAGTATAAGTAAAAAGAAAATATCGTGTACATTATTAGTTAGGCAAAAGAAATAAAAATATAGGTTATTTTTGTGAAAGGTGGAACGAGCGAGGGGAGAGAGGGGGAACAGAGAAAGATCGTGTGGCAAGAGGGACCCAATGGCAGACTGTAATACGAATTATGCAATAAGAACCTGTTATCACGTGCGTTTGCATCTGTCAATCAACTCCTGTACAGTAACCGGGAAGCGTTTAATCGATAAAAGGATATTAATTGGATTTGACACACTCTACTTTTACGTTCCTTACGTTCCGCCCAATCACTCCCCTTATCGAATTGCTCGCTATGCACTACGACTCGATTCCACCTTCGACAGAGAGAAAAAGTGAGGGATCCCGTATTCTTTCAAAGAATCACCGTGGATGTCCGATCTTGTAAAAAGTATTTAAAAAGAGGCGCCTTAAACATGAAGGCGTGTGTATAACTTGATGTAGTCCTGTATGTTGTCTAGGACATATACCGAATGGAGCTAGCCGATTGAGCGAATCGTCGCGTTAAACAGGAAACCAAAATGTAGCATAAAGTGATAGATAGATAATTATTAATGTAATCTGACCTGAAGTAGGCAAAAACAAAGGGGCAATGGAGTCGCGGACGGAAACGACGGATGACGGGGAAGTGTGAAACGGGGCGAAATAAATTGTATAGAAAAAAATAAATAAATAAACACAAAAAGCGGGCAAACCTTAACGAAAGCCACACCACAGAGAGCAAAAAAAATACTGGCAAAAGAGATCCGCTTATGTTACCTAAGTCAATGGACCCATTCGGGAAAAGGGACACGCGCGCGCATACACGAGGTGTAAAACATATACGCGTATGTAAATACACACAACACCAAATACACAAAGTGCACAATGCATACGTGTAGAATATAGCGGCGAGAAACTTAACAAAAGCTCTAGACGTAGTCTAGTCTAATCTAGCTTGTCGATCATTAGGTTAACGAAGTAAAAGCGTTCATGAGGGATAGTGCAATAACTAATATCCGCAAGTTATACTCAGCACTCTTATACGGCACAAATGGCAGGACACGTGTATATGCATACACCGAGGAAAAAAAAACAGATATTGACATGTATAAACATGTACATGTACACACATACACACAGAAACGCGTGCTGCGGCTGCTGCCTCTATCCTTTACCCGCGTCCTCACCGCGTTCTCAGATTCTATAATCTGGCAATTGGCGTATATATATATATATACTTATATACCGAACAATGTGATTCACGCCACTTGGAGAGATTTTTATTATCGCATTGTTCAAACTTTACCGAAGCGACCGCTCCTGGTTATCTAATCCTCATCGAATTACTACAGTCTCTCGAGTTACGACAAAATTCAATACGTGCCTTTTTTTTCTCTTTTCGCTCCTCGATTCCTGTCACGTAGCGTGTTTCCTCTCTTCTCTTAGTATCTCTCGTAACGGGCACTGTGTCTTCTTCATCCGTGCGTCTCCTCCCTTGATGCTCCCTTACTTGTTTCCACGATTTCGTCCTCTGATGCCACTGCACATATTCCTCCGCCTGAACAGACTTATCTCGCGGAGACTTACCAAACGATAGTCGACAATCATTGAAGAAACATACATTTAGAAACTTGTACGTGTTCTTTTCACCGAGGGCTAGGTATTAATTATCGTCACCGACGTGTTTGCACAAGTCTCGTGCAGGCAAATGGACAGAGGAAGTGGCATCTGGGACTTGGGATAAGTAAGAGAGCAAGGAGTATTAATTGCCTACGATGCTATCCTATCGTGTTTGTAATGCTTTTGCCTCTCGCAAGTGTACCACAAAACGTGATTTTGATATCGATCAACACGTACGTACCGCGATGCACACACGAAACATATCATCGAGCCAATCAGCCGATCCTACCACTCCCAATTAGGAACTGCAATGAGGGATGTGGAATGCAATTAAGCGATTGATGCTTCAAGTTACTCTAACTGCAGTTGGGCTCACGAAAACGTGTTTCCTTTTTCTCTTTTCGCGACTCTAGAGCAGTGACGCTTAGCCGAATGAAACTTAGCCAATCCCGTAAAAAAATTTATTGCATACTACATTTGTTTCGATCATACAAATTGCGTGCGTAGCAATGACAATCGTTATAATTTACTTCGATGTAATCTGAACGTGATATCAAGAATAGTATTCATGGGCTGTGTACTTAAATTAAGATGTCGCTTTAGTTTCCATTTATGATTACTGATCTTCGCACTTCCGTGAAACTTTCTATGACTTTTGAATATCTATGAGTGACAAATTGGTATGTACAAGATAGTAAGTTGTTGGAATTTTTAGCGTCTTAATTAATATACAATATAGGCATATCAGATGTGTATATAATTTTTTACTTAAATAATTTCGTTGATTGTTATAGAAAAAAAGCAAAGTTGATTTCATATTCTAAGAAGTGCTATTGTTTTTTTAACTAAATTTTAAATCGTAAATCGCAAGTAAAAGCGTGTATTTTCCTTTCTAACCGAGGTGCATTTAACTTATCTGTTTATATTTAGATGCCCCTCGAGAATCTAACATAATTCTTAGCGGGACGAGGGCAGCAGTCGAGCCAAATTGGGATACTTACCGATGCAAAGCACCGTGGAAACAGCTTAGTGTTAGAGCAAGAATGTTTAAGAAAAAAAAAGCACAGTGAAAGAAAACAAAAGTAGGAGCCGTAAGCGTAGATACCGAGCATAAAACATAAAGTAATGTATGTATATAATCATATATATTATACAAGAAAGACTACAAACAAGACATGCGCATCTATATATAATACAAATATGTATATTATATATACATATATGCATATATATATGTGTAAGATGATAACATTAGCCAACAGATAGAAGCTATAACGAGTATAAGCTTAACGAAGAGAAGAAGGGAGCGAACGAATGCGGATGCGCGGCATATGTAAATGCGCGCTCCGTGACATACTGTGTTAAATACCTTTAGTTGTAAGAAATAAGAAAATACATTGAGATGTAACTCGTAAGAGGAGATAGATTGTGGCTAGCCTGCCGGACCCCCTGTGCCCCCAAATATAGATACATGTAATGTATGGAGTGATAGCGGGAAAGAGAGAGAAAGGGAGAAAGAATGCATGAAAGAATGCGCGCACGTGTGTGTGTGTGAGTGTGTGTGTGTACGTGTGTGCGTATGTGTGAGAGAGAAAGAGAGAGAGAAGAGATTAATAGGGCGAACATGCGAGGATGAAATGGAAGAATACGAATGTGTCGGATGGCATACAAGGAAAAAAGTGGGTGAGAAAGCGTGAGAGTGAGAAAGAAGTAGGGAGAGAGATAAACGAGGTGTAGTATGCTTCAGCAGAAAAAGCGTTAAGAGGTAAAATTCCAAAAAGGGAGTACGATAATTATGATCGCGTCCGATTCATACAGAGATTACGACGTTCCTTCATTTTTCTTGTAGCTTTTCGTACGATTTGACGAAGTATGCGTTGCGGGGCCCCCGTAGATATGGCCCTTTTCCCTATCCCGATGCGATACGCGGCATATCACTTACGACCGTACGCTAAGAAGTTAGGTGCCTTTATCCACTTCTTTATGTGTATGCATTTCGGTAAGGAGAGGGACAACGAGAAACTGAAGAAAAAAAAAAATAGCGAGAACGCGAACAATCAGGAGGAAAAAAAAAATATATATATATACATCGGTAAAACATACACATATTGTATATCGCGCATGAAATGGCACGGCGGAGCTCGAGGGAAGGGGCCGCGGTACGACATCCATCCATCGTGCATCGTTCGGCACTGTGCTCATATTACGAAAACAGCCACCGAAATGTCGGCACGACGAAAACAAACGGCAACAAGCGTCATAATAACGAAAGCGACGGGAGCGATCAAGCGCTCGCGACTTAAGTATACTTCCGCGATTAAACATATGGCCCGCGGGGTCCCATGGCAGCCTCGTTGCATATTTAAGTTAAGGAGCTGGGAACGCGGCTCGAAAGCGTCACGTCGAGCGAGAGCCGTATAATGTATATGTAATTTGCAACGATGCGTGACGACGCACGCACAAACAACATACACAAATCACACGCATACACACATGTAGGGGGAACGAGAGGGGAGCCGGGTGAGAGCCGTGTATTACGCGCGCGGGCAGTAGAGACAGACGTGTGTACACAGGCATGGCGGGATGTGTACGCTTGCAGTAACAATTTTCACACAATATATACACGCAACACTATCGCGAGACGCCCTGGGACGTGCGTAAGAAAAAAAAGAAACGTGTATGATATTATATATACATAACATAGCATATAAAAATACATTATAAATAATGATGAATATAAATAAAAATATATATAAATACTATGGAAAAAGTAAACAAAGTATAAATATGAAGGAAGTATATAAACGAAAATATAGGATAAAACACGCATAGGCTTAAGAATACAAGATATTATTATGATGATGTATGGTTGGTTTATAATGTAAAATATATTATAGAAAATGTATATTGTGTTATTTTGACTTCCAATCAATCCTGTGTCAATCCTTGAATAGAATAGAATAGAATATATAGTTGCTTGCTCATCATTTTTTATATATCCTTGGTATATAATAGTTTTTATTAATTTGGTAATATATTTCATTTGATATATGCGTTTGCAAAAATAAGAAAATTGAATTTGCTAATAACTGTACTGCTTCTCTCTGATCCGTAATTTTTATGCGGCTAGAATAATTTCGTAGCAATAATCTTTCCCATCTGTTTATATGATGAAAACAAAGAGCATTTAACTCTAAGTACAAACAGCGCGTAACAATTAAACGTTTGCATTCAGCAGTAATTAAACGTAAACATCGCTCGCATCGATAGTAGCCGCGAGATATAACGGCTGTATGCGCTTGTTCTGCCCGTTAAAAAAATAAGGGTTGGGCACCACAACGCGGGTAATTATACAAACGTAGCGAACACGAAAACGAAGAGAAGGAAATATGCGCCCCATACGAAACATTAACTGAGAAAAAAATGGAATTATAGTTTCAATTTTTAACAAGCGCAATTTAGCCTTAAAAATATTTATATTTATCTTGTAATCTTTAAAATAATTTCCATAATGATATATATAAAGACTCTGTTAATGAACGAATGTTATTTAAATTGACAGGAAGCTATCGAAAAATTTCTAAAAGTGAAAGACAGAAACATCGATAAGAGTTAAAGAGGTGAAGGACATGATAAACGATTTGTGCGGCCAATTTAAACATCGCGTATCAGAAATATACTCTTCAACGTTTTTCTGCATTTTTCATATATTGACAAATAAAAACACTGAAAATTTGCAATGCATGATATACATATATGTATACCGTCCAAATGTGTTTCAATGATTAAATGCACTCCAATCTCGCCGTAATAATAACTGAATAATGCGAGCAACGATGCCTGAAATTGAAAATAAACAATTGAGCTGACGATTTTCAACAAAGTTTGTGCCGAGAATCGTGAGTATAACTATGGATGCGATGCACCCTTTACGACGCAGTTCGGTACATTCGTGCGCACCTGTGTACACGTTTCTGCGTAGACGGGGGATCGTGTGTTGCGTATAACCGGTAGATACAGCCGCGCTTAATTGCGAGGCAGGGGTGCGATGCCCGGTTATTTTAGCCCAGACTGACAGACGCGCGGACATGACAGCCGAGGAAGTCCGAGCTCCCTGTTCGCGCCGCGTGTGCAGCAACAGCATCACAGTAATGCTCAACCACTCACATGTCGTATTGCGCTAATCATTTTCTTGGCAGTTGCTAATTTTGCCAGGCTGGAAAACATTGCTTCCTTTTTCACAAAAAGCTAACTTTCTCTTTGCCATTTATATCTTCACATTGCATGGAATAATTTCAAATTTATTTTGAAAAACTGACAGTAGTGATAATATACCGCGGTGATAGATGTGACGATAAATATCAAATGAATATGCGGGCATTATTTTTGTTTTCTCAACATAATATTTTTAAATATTACATTTAGTTAATTCCAAATTCTCTTATGTCTTAGACAATTTTATGCTTGGATAATGTGATGAAGATAATTATTTTGAAATTTATCATACTATTCAAATTAATGTCTTATTATTAACGAGACAAATGTCGTTATACAAAATCACACAAGTTTTTTTAAAGGAAATTGTTTAAAAAAGCTACGAATTAATATCACATTCACAATATGCAATTTAATTTTTTAAGAAATATGTAAATTATATATATTAAGTTTTCTAATATGCAATAAATTGAAAAAAAAAAACACAAATGTATAATTTTTATACAAATCTTATAAAATTATAAACATGTTTTAATTAACAACAAAAAATCACTACAGTAAATAGTGCAAAATAGCAATGTATTTCTTTGCCAAGATTGCCAAGCTCAGAATTGATTACAAAAATTTGGGAACCTCTACCATATGAATACATATTCACCAATACACATATACGTTCTATCATGTATCTTCACGTACACGATGTATAGATAGGCGCTCGTTTCTCCGTGTGCGGATACATACGCACGCAGATCTCCGTTAATACATCGAATACCCAACGGCCGTACAAGAGAATAGCGTAGTATAAAGCATAAACTACAATTAGTGGTAATCCGTGTGACACGGGCATGGCACCCTTTGCGCATATTAGAGCATTAGCTACCGACTCATACGAGCGAACCGTACATCATTTCGGGACGTGCCCACGTCTACTGGCAAAATCGTTAAATTTACGAAGAAACACGACTGACCCGATATATAATGACTAAATATAACTCGTTTAGCATGTCATCCGTATCTACGCAAGATCATATGAATCATATTATTATTATTATTGAAGGATTTTATATTGTCAGATTTGTTGATCGCTAATTTGCCAAAATTTGTTAAAAAAAGCGGTGATCACTCACAAACTAAATGTTAAAATAAATTTGTGCAAAACGAATTAAAAAACAAGTTAAAAACTATATTTTATTAGAAAGTAATAATTACGTAAAACTGTTCTTATGTGCATTTCAATTTCGTAATTATTTGCTGCCCCTAAATTGCGAAAGCTCGTTACATCAATTACAGTAGTAGACGGATCTCGCGAATGTGGTTGGTTAATGTGGTTCTCACGATTATCGAGATGTTGACGATGCATCTTATGGATAAGGGCTCCGTGAATGCTTCCACTTATCTAAACGTCAAGGTACGGGAATGGGAGCATTGCAATTTTATGGTTTTACGGAAATAGATATGGACTACAGTCAAGAGCCAAGTGAGGCAGAACACGATCGTAAAAAAAAAAAAGGAAAGGTATCAGTCTATTCC
This sequence comes from Tetramorium simillimum, assembly GCA_011636635.1. Classification (NCBI taxonomy): domain Eukaryota; kingdom Metazoa; phylum Arthropoda; class Insecta; order Hymenoptera; family Formicidae; genus Tetramorium; species Tetramorium simillimum. The sequence continues at coordinate 29,670 of VBVQ01000544.1, forward strand.
GGAAAGGTGCATCGTCTGCAGAGTCTGTTTTAAGAGGATGAAAGATTCTTGAAATGTAAGTTCTTTTTTTTTAAAATAAGATTTGTGTGCGACATAAAGCAGATTGTTTAAAAGTTACGACTAATCTTGCTCGAATCGCACCGTTATCGATGAGAAGTTGGTTTATTCCAATCGCGATTACATAACTGTATTTACATTATATATTTATTTTATGTATCTCTGAACATTAAAGTTTTTATAAAATAAAATCGCGCAGATAAAGTGAGGTTGTTATGAATTATAACTTTTATAATAAAAAGAGAATGAATTAATGCAGGCATAGCGTCAGTAAAGCAAAGAAATCAATTGCTCTCTTTACTTTATTAGATTACTGCTTTGCATGCAATGTAATGATTCATGGAATTCTGCGCATTTCCTTGTGCAAAAATTTTTATATGAAAATTAGAACGTGTGTGAAAAGTTGTAGCCGGGTCATCACGGTTCAAATCACATATTTTTTACACAAAATATTGTCAGAAAGAGTTTGAAATAATTGATTTCACCTTGGATTAAATTGCATAGCTAGAATGTGAAGTTCAGTTTTACAAACTGGATTCAGGATTTGTGTGGTACGTTCACGCTAGATAACCTGTTCCATATCAACAGTCAGTTCCAGTTACTTTGTAGTAATTTGCCTAACAGATAGCTATGGTATAACTTTTACTAGCGAATACAAATCAAGCGACCTGCATGAGTATCCATAGTTGAAAATGTAAGCTTGAATTGGATAACTAGACATACTGGTTTGCGACACATTTTTTGGGAGTATTTTTAAAGTTTCTCATAAATGTTCCAAATTGATTCTGAGTTTGCTAGATTCTGAGTTTATTATTTATAATCCGTTATTACAATTTCAATTTAATACATGTTCTACTATCTTTTTGTCCAAAATTTAATTGTGTTTTGAATTTAATTATTGTGCATTTGAAACAAATTATAATTAATAATACCTGTATTTTTCAGTCCCATCATATTAATTTATTAAAAATGTTGTCGAAAGCAAATATTAGTTTTGCATGATATTATAATATTTTATCAAAAGTAGATTTTATCTTCTTTTATTAATATTTACTTATTTCTTAAAAATTTTCATGTATAAATTTTGTGTGTGTTGAAATGTGTTAACGATTTTTTAACTTTGTATTTATTTTTGTATTATATAGATATCTGAATTTAAAGCTTATTAATTTAAACACATATTGTGAGTATTTTGCCGATAATCAGTTTTGAAATGAGTTTTTAGTACATTTAATATATTTTTTAACTGATGCAAAATTATGAATTGTTTCATAATCACAAAATCTGTAAACAGAGCGTTATATGATTAATGCAATACTGGCGTGAAACAAGTGAATAAAACGCATTTGCAATGTTTTATCGGTGAATATAAAAGATTTATTTTCACGATAATTATTTATTAACTATTGCACGATGTTAATCATTATATATTTATCTTTTAACAGAGATAATCTTCATGGCCATCATGATGTATTTCGCTGACAGTAGAAATAAATAAGTAATATCCCATAGTACCGTATGTGCCAATTAAGTCTAATTGATGCCTAACCCGAACAAAGGAAATGCGGTGCGGAATTCCAATTCCTTCATTTCAATCAACAGAAAAGTTTAGAGCAACAGCCTCGGAATGAAGCAAATGTGGTTCGCAAAATTGGCCTCATCGGTCACCAGAGAAGCGTGGAACAGCGTAGTTCCCTCTGCCATTCTCATTTGCGGTTGTCGGTCCACTGCCATTCCGCCGCCCTCGCAACCGCTTTCGTCCTTTACACCTTCGTATATTTCGTTCCAGCAACATCACGTTACGTTGTAAGTCTCCTCCGAACGGCCGTAAGATGCATAGTGATTGATTGTTCGGTGCTTCGATGTACGCCGAAACTATTGAAAGTGGTCGGAACGGGCAGTGGAATCCAACAATTCGATTCTCACGCAATGTACCGATTAGACCATCTTGCTTCAATAGACGATGTAATTTCGTAATGAAAGAATTGTAAACATACAATATTTATGCCAGCATCTTGAAAGATCTTTCAAGATGCTGGCATAAACGTTGTATGTTTACAATTCTAATTCATCTATTAATCTATTATCACCAAACATCTATCAATTGATATTGTCATATAACATAAGCGTGTGTGTCTTTTTTCTCAAATACTAACGTAAATATCATTTTAAAAAATTTTAAATAAATTGTTATTTAAAATAATTCGCTATAATTAATTTTTTTCCTTATCACATCTTCCTAATCCAACCATGACTTTTATAAACTTGTCAAAGGAACATTATTTTCAAACAGATATAGATATTATTGATAATAATAATTCAATTTATTCACAAGTTTCTTTATGATTAAATAAAAAATAAATAATATAAATGTTTTAAAAAAACTGTTATAAATCCAAAAGATAAAATTCTTCCCTTCATGTTGATTGTAATATAAAATTTTCAATTCCAAAAGGTATTTAAATATTAAATGCACTATTAAATTTATACTACATTAATGATTACAATATAGAAGAAGTAGGTGATGAAACGAATATCCTTTTCATTAACGCGATGCACACGTGCAGAAGCAATAAAGTGCACAACCTATTGTGTGCATAGTCTCAAACTTGAAAATCTAGTCAAGAGTCAATGTGTGCTAATTACGTGAAGCTATCTAAATCTCCCTGGAGGGCTTTCTCGCTCCAAAGGTGAAATGTAAGTACATCATTAATAACAAAATAGGCAAGAGAATATCGAAAAGTAATTCGCATAAATTATTCTAATATATCCACAGAAGAATATATTATAGAAAATATATATGAAAAGCATTTAAGCATTCATAAACTATATATTCAACTCCTTTTTACACGGTTCTCTTTTACATGGTTTTTTTTCCAAATAATACGATCTCTTTCTCATGTGGGACGTAAGATCGCGTAAAAAGAGAGAAAATTTATAATTTAATCTATACCTACATTCACCATAAATTTTATATATATACTTTAATTTGCATTTTACAAAGAATTATATTCATCCATTCGAGCTAATTTTTTATAAATCTCAATGAAAATTAACAAGTTATTAATGTTAGCGAAACAATAAAATTCAAAAAGAAATAAATATATTTCAAAATTGTCATTTATTTAAATAATTCAAAATTAAATAGAATTAAACTGTATTCTAAATCCAACTATTTATCACTGTATTCTAAATCCTATTACTATACTATTAAATACATTTAAATACACGTATACGTATTTGCACATACATACATACATCATATATCTGTTATACATATGTATCATATGTGTGTATGGAGTTGCACACGGAAAGATGTATGGGTAAGCTAGGGAATTTGTAGGAATTGGCACTCAACTGCGAGGAGAGAAATAACTATCGATCGATCGTTATCAGACAGTGGGATTAATATGTTAATTAAACTTTCCAAGATCTTATTTATTTCAAACAAAATAAAAATAATACTTTACATAACAGTACAAATCCTCATACTATATAGATAATTGAATGAACATGTTTTCAGTAAAGCAAATCGTTGAGTCGCGTAGTACTCAACGATGGATCCAAGAGAATGAACCAATCATGTTCTACTACTGCTTGGCACACAACTGTGAGAATTCTCAGTAGAATGTGACCAACGTTAAACCGTATGCACGGTGATTTTAACCTCAATGCCTGTAAGATACTTATTTTGTGAAAATATCAATTTTAGTACGAAAAATAGTGGATTATTATTTGAACATTCCAGGAGTGAAATAAACGCGGAATCATGTCTTATTTAACGAGGAAAGAAATAGACGAAATGAAGCCGCAGATCGAGAAAGCGGTTCATAAGTTCCTTGGCTTTAGCGAACCAGCGATTGTTACTACCGCTGTCAACTGCATCACTTCGGGTTACGACAAACGTAAAACAGCAGGTTAGTAATAGAAAATGCGTATTAACTTATTTTCAATGATTATTTTGTATGTTTATTATTAGTGTTTGAACCTGACTATACCTATTACGCTATTTCATATATACTTAGAAGTATATATACGATTCTATATAATGTGTAAAAAAATCTTTTGTAGATAAATTATCGGCTTTATTGGAAGACAAGAAAGCTTCTAAGTTGACGGAAAAAATATTTACGATATATGATGATACTAAAGCATCTCAAAAGAATAAGAAACGATCTCATCCTGATGATAAAGATAAAGACAAGGACGCAAAGAAATCGAGATTCAAAGATGATGAAACAAAAAATGAAAAACCCATAGAGGCTCAACTTTCTGCAGATAAGGTATTAAAGAATGTATATTATCTTAAACTTTAACTTTAAACGCTTTAATATATCGTAAACTTATTTTTTTCTGTATATTTTTAGATAAGGCAAATGATGGCTAACGCACAAAGAGAAATTGAAGAAAGAAAGAGGGCTTTAAAGGCTATAAAGCAAGATGATGTTGCAAAACCCTTATTTAATAAAGGCCGTGATACGTTGCCAACAGTAGGCAGTATGTATAACCAGGGCCTATTAAGTAAAACAGACTCGGACAAAGCACGGAAAATAGCTGCGTTACAAGCACAGATTAGAAATAAATTAAATTCGGGATTACTTGGCAATGTTAACGTCCCGGATAAACCAACTCCCTTAATCTTGGATGAATCTGGTAGAACAGTAGACATAACTGGCAAGGAAGTGCAACTTACCCAAGTAGTACCTACGTTAAAAGCTAATATACGTGCAAAGAAAAGAGAGGAATTCAAGGCTCAATTACAAGAATCAAAAGGCCCAGAAGAGATACAAGATACTCATTTTTTTGATAACAGAATAGGTGTGAAACCAGCGATGCGTGGTAAACGTGCGTTAAAGTTTCACGAACCAGGGAAATTCCAACAATTGGCAGAGAGAATGCGCATGAAAACGCAATTAGAGAAGTTACAAAATGAAATTAGTCAAATTGCTAGAAAAACTGGCATCAGTTCAGCAACCAAGTTAGCTCTTATCGCACCTAAAACTGAAGCTCTTAGTGAAGATGTGCCTAATATAGAATGGTGGGATTCTGTTATATTAACCGGTGGCTATATTAACGAAAACGAGTTAACGACAATCAAAAGTTCGTCCATCACAAATTTAGTAGAGCATCCAACACAAATGCGACCTCCAAGTATGTATTATGTAGATATATTTTTGTTTTATTAATAATATGTATAATTGAATATATTACTCATCATTTCTGTAATTTTTTTTTATACAGCGGATCCTTTGAAACCAATATATATGCCTGTATTTCTCACAAAGAAGGAACGTAAGAAATTAAGAAGACAGAATAGACGGGAGACTTGGAAGGAAGAACAAGAAAAAATTCGATTAGGTCTAGAACCACCGCCTGAGCCGAAGCTGCGAATCTCGAATCTTATGCGAGTTTTAGGGACCGAGGCTGTACAAGATCCTACTAAAATTGAAGCTCATGTTCGACAACAAATGGCTAAAAGGTTGAAAGCTCACGAGGATGCAAATGCAGCACGGAGACTCACTGCTGATCAACGTCGTGAGAAAAAGGCGAGAAAACTTAAAGAAGACACTACTCTTGGCGTACATGTTTCTGTTTATAGGTAGGTTTATATCATTATGTATATAACTCTTTCTGTTTAGTATATTTATTTGGATAATAATGAATATATATAATCTGACAATATCTTTACAGAATACGTGATCTTGTTAATAATGCTTCAAAGAAGTTTAAAGTGGAGACTAATGCGAAACAGCTCTATCTTACTGGCTGCGTAATGCTGTTCCGGGATTGTAATGTCGTTGTAGTGGAAGGTGGGACAAAACAACAAGCTAAGTACAAACGTTTGATGATGCATCGTATTAAGTGGGAAGAAGATATAGTAAAAGATAATGACGGGAATGACGTACCGAACAAATGTGTACTTGTTTGGGAAGGGACAAGTAAACAGCGACATTTCGGAGAAATTAAGTTTAAAGTGTGTCCAATTGAAAAGATGGCTCGAGAGCACTTTAAAAAACACCAAGTGGAACATTATTGGGATTTAGCCTATAGTGGCGCAGTTCTCGATAATACAGACGAAGTACGCTCCTAAGATACAATCTTGTAAATTAACTAAACACATAATTATAGATAATACAAGAAATAATTAACTTCTGTATAACTTAATAAAACTAATGAAATGAGAAGTAAAAGATGTAACCATAACAGAGTGGACATAAATAAAAATGATCATTGTTTCTCAAAATATACTTATTTACAGTTTAATACGATCCTATAGCGAAATCTTAATATAACTACAATATTTTGTTAAGAAATTGTCACATTATTTCAACATTTTTTAACTTATTTTTAATTAAACGTTAAAAGAACTTCTGGTGAACAAAAACAATCATCTCACGCGTGACACACTATCAGGATTTTTTTATCCAAAATTCATTCCGTTGATTTACATAAAGAAAGCTATAAATGAAGAGATGTGTTACTCTTCATTATCCAAATGAAACATAAATGGTGTCATCTCAAGGAATTTTAATCCGTGAACGACATCGCAGTCAAGCCCATCAAGTGTGTCAATTAGCATAGCGCGCGCAATGGCGCTGCGATGCCTACTGTTATAACATTATGCAAAAGTACATGCGAGGTTCACGCATACCGCATCGCATGCACAAAGGTGCGAACGGAATATTCGACCTTGAAATAGCACCTTCAACCGCGATTCCCAATAACGTAGCCGAGGAAAGGCGAACCTTGGTCCCGTTCGTAATACTAATCCAGCAGCCGCTATTGCTGCAGCGATGCACTTTTACCAGCCGTGTATACGTGTTATACTTCGATGCACCGTGCACCATTGATGCACGTGCGTTGCTGCGATCCTGGTTAAACCCCACTCCGGGATAGACCGAACGGGATAGACTAGAGTTTTACTTTCGTTCGAAGCATCATTCTCAGTTCAGGTTTACCGCTGCGCGTTCTCGCGCACATCGCACTCGCGCGTGCGGCTCTTGTGAAATCGTTCGAGGCAGATGAATGCCACCGCGTATTAAGTATCTTTCCCGGAGTGATCCTACGTTACGAGGATATCGCCCGCATTATCCTCGAAAAGATGTTGATCCCTACTAAGAGCATCATTACCAGTGGTTCGCTCGTCTTCGTATCGCGGTGAGTACTTTTATATTATATGTATGTCTTAGTGAATGTAAGTCTCAAAAACTTTATGCTATTTATCTAAATTTGTATTTTATACAGAATAGTGCGTACTGTAAGTTAGGAATAATAATACTTTTTATTATTTTGCAAAGAAAATATAATTCTTTACAAGCATATATCGAAATATGACCAAATTTAATTACAAATTTACAGTTTAAACAAAATTTAATGTATCATTTTTTTTCGTTTTTGCATTATTAAATATTAAATGATGATTAAATACATGATCAAAAATATGTAATTTTTATCAGTATATTTAAAAACTTTGATTAATTTCGTTTTTCTCGGCAGATATGCAAGCAATTCATAATTAATATAAGGAATAATTCAATTTTATATGTGATAAATTGATCATAAATGTTTGTGTTTATCAGTTATCGTTTACATAACCGATCGGCAATTCATCTTTGTTAAGGAAAGAGAGAGAAAAAAGAAAGGAAGAGTTTTCTTGTTTTCTGTATGTAAAATATGAGAAAGCATGTAAACACACGGGAACAATACTTATGTAATAGAAAATTTTCTCATTGTCAGTATAGATTCTGTAAGATTATTAGCTGTTTCAAAATCGGGGGGTGGGAGGGGGTTGATTAAGCGTGGGTTGTTACATATCGGATAATTAGCTCATACGTTCTAACCCAACGATCGTAAACAGTGAAACGGCAGCGTTATGAAACTGTGTGAATGCGAATGTGTTGAAGTCTTGGCATAACGATTTGTACTCGCAGTCAGTACGTTTCTCTCAGCTCTCGTTACTTCATCAAAGGTTAACGATTATATCGTGCGGACTCATTTAGATCTACACACACCGGCTTCATTGCGTAGGCGACACGAAACTAACTGTTTTATAATTATTATAATTTATTACGTACATAAAGCGGCATCTCGTACGTATTGTGTCAACAAAGCTTTTGCATCATTTATTCTGTACGTGACACAGATCATCTCCTCGATTACAATCTCTGATCATTACAATGTTATTTTAAGATAATTATTTGTGAGCGAGAATTATGAATATCAATCATGATTTTCTCGTTCCTTGTAAATATGAAAATCATACATAATATCCAAAGATTATCGTGCAATTTTTCACACAGTTATAATAATATTGCCGGAGTAAATATTAATAAACATTAAAAATAATGTTCTTCGGGCAAATTAAAACCTAAAGACTTTGATAAATTGATCCTTAAACTCGTTGTCAGTATAAAGAGGTAAGAAACATTCTTTTTTTTATCTAATTCCATATGAACTTCTACGAAGATTTATTAAAAGATTAAAACCGCTGTACTTCTATTCAGAAGTGATGTACTTAATGATCTTTATATGGTTGATTACTGTGGAAAGGATGCATCACGCCATTAATGCTTTAATGCAATGTAATTGTATGTAATCTACTCTGTTGATTCTATCGGCTCTTCAAGTCAGCGTAGATCTTCCTCGCTTTCGTAAAGTGCATGCTCGTGTTCCAACAGCATCCAAGTTCCGGGTCAATAAAGAGATTAACGGTTTAAGCATAATTGGTGGAGAGTGATCGATCTGCGTGGAGTGATTGTTTCCATCGATTCACGCGAACGCTAATTATGGGAATAAAGAAGATTACGCAAAGCGGTCGTAAAAGAACCAGGAAGGATCTTAAATGTCAGCCCCACTCGACCTCCTTTTGAGATCTGTTCCGACCATATGCTGTGCCGTAAAAAATGTGCCACAGTCCCAGTCGAGAAACTAGCGCGAGATAGATGCCCGAGTTGATGAATGAATTTGTTGCGGTAAACGCGCGCAATGAACAATGGTTCTAATGTAACGGGGTGAAATGCCATCGCGTCGACAAGGTCTCCGGAGTTCATTGCGATGAATTATGCGATAAATTACGAAACGTGCTTCTAATCTCTGTAATATCACATGTATCAATTCTGCTGTCACATAGAGTAGAGCAAATTACGCGGAATCTCGCTTGCTCTTAAATCTCGCTGTGCATTAGCATAGATCACGGGTAGCTTCGTGTACATAGCTAACTTTAATAAGATCTTATCGAAATCTGTATCTCTAACTGTAATTAAAATGGAAACAGTAATTACTAACAATAGCGAAATGATATTCTACCAGCGGGATAAACCAAATCCTATCTATAATCTAGGTCATAGAGATCAGTGTAATGTGGCCTTCAAATTTGCATGAGTTTCGTAATAGATAATATGACAAACGCACCTCTATCGATACGTCTCGGTTTATTTGCAATACGGATGTGCAAATACATATCCGCAATGTTTAATCCCATAATTGCACTTTCAATGATCGATTGTATCTCATCATTACTAAGTTAAGTAATAATACAACCGTCGAATTTGCATAACGATTATTGAGTAATAACGATGCTGTACCGCGCAGAGCATAAGTGCATTCACACAAGGGAGCTCATCTTTATTCGAAGGCGTAACTGTTTGCCACGATGGCACGATGGCACTCGGCGGCACTAAGCTATGCATGGATACAAGTGGGTGTTTTCTATCTTTAGATTACGATCCGCAGATTCCTCGCTCTAATGACACTCGTCGGAGGTACGACCTTGCCACCCAGGATGCTGCACGATCTGGATAAGCGCACGAATCTCTCTATGGAAAGGTACAGCCAGGCGGAACGAGCGATCCTGAACTCCCGGACGCACCTCAATCGGGGCTCGCCGTCTTGGTTCCTCGGTGCATCCCACGAGATGACCGAGGGCGCGCAAAATCTCTCGAGAAAGGCTCTGCGAATCGAGACAATGGCGGTGATGCTCGTAGAAGCGCTCAATATGTCGTCGAAACAAGCGTCCCTGGTGTTGCCGACGGTAGCGGCCGTTCTCTGTCCGGACTCGCCCAGCTTTCTACGAATAATATCCGAATGCAAGAAGACAGATGTCCGTTACAGGACGCATACGGGTCGATGCAATAATCCGCTCCATCCGACTTGGGGTGCAGCGTTGGAAGCTTACGTGAGATTCTTGCCGCCAGAGTACGAAGACGGTGTCTCCTTGCCCCGCACGAAATTGCCGAGCGCGAGAGAGGTCTCCTCGAAGGTACATGCCGGCGGATTGGACCTTAAGCATCCTTATTTGATGGCGCTTACCGCGCTTTTCAGTCAGTTTCTCGCTCATGATTTGGCGCATACGCCCAGGATGGAATTACCGGACGGCGCCAGACTCAAATGTTGTGACGTTGATTACGAAAATTTTCATCCGGAGTGCTTCCCGATTCGTGCGGAGCAGCCGATTGAATGTATGGAGTATTCGAGATCGGCGCCGCATCCAGGAAATTCGTTACAGGTAATTGTGAATAAAATCTTATATAATGTTTGAGAAATCTCTTGGAAGCACTTTTATGATTTCTTCATACTTATTGTGCAAGAGCTCCGATCTAGGCAATATCTTTTGAGATCGACGAGGATTATATTGTCATTAGTATAAATTTGAAAGTTAATAGTACTTTACGTATAATACTAAGCATAAAAAAACTAGTTATTCATGAAGTCTGAATGTATAAATGATTTTCATCGTAAAGGCAGTAAATGAGAAAATAAAAATTTCATTGTTGTAAATTTATAGTTCAAAGTATTCTAGACATAAAACGGAAAATGCAAAAAAAAAAATTATGTAATCTCTGTGAAGTTAATCATTTTTCAATATAATTACTAATGTGATTTTGATTCAAAGTTTTAGAGTTTCTGGTACGTTTCAAAGAATTTTGGCGATTAAATTACAGGAAGATTCACATTAATATACATTAGATATCGTTTAATTCAGGGTTGCAAGTTGGGTCCGCGACAACAGATCAACCAAGTATCCTCCTATTTGGATCTATCGCCGCTTTACGGCAGTTCCGAAGACATAGCTAGAGCCCTACGTTCGGGCGAAGACGGTTTGCTAAATACGCAAAGAAAGAACTTGCCGATGGCTTCGCCAAAATATGAAAGCTGTAGGAGCGCAAATAAGGCATTTCCGTGTTTTTTCTCCGGCGATACCAGAATAAATGAGAATCCAGGTCTAACTTTGATGCACGTATTATTTTTACGGGAGCATAATCGAGTGGCTGCGGAATTGAAGCGTTTGAATCCTAACTGGGATGACGAGAAATTATATCAAGAAGCAAGAAGGATTGTTATCGCCGAACTACAACATATAACTTATAACGAGTTCCTGCCTGTTATTCTCGGAGAACGTGCCCTCGACAAGTATGTAATGTTCTCTATTTTACACCGAATTTATAAAAAGCATGAACACAAATCACTGAACAATTTTTTCGTTATAACGATATCATTGTACAGCATTTGTTTAAAGAAGTTGAAAAAGAAGATATTCCATATTAAGCAATACGCGCATTTTACTACCGTGTATCTTATTGTTAGAGTTGTATGAACATCATGTTCTTCAATACCCGCAATAGTTTGATGCAATAATTTCATAAAGGACTTTATCGTTTCTAATCGCTGATACATTGCTATTTCATAAATTGAACGGACATTCTGATGGCTCCATTTAGTGTCTAATAAAGCTTCTTGTCCGATGGATTACAAGAACCAATTGCAACAGATCAACCTGATGTATGCGATGGTAGATAATCGGACGATGTTATACGAAAAGCGTGACTTCATTTCCAACTACGCGCGTGTATTAAATTATATTTTACATAATAGCATGTCAGGATCTTACAACAGATTATCTTTTCTATTGTTTGTAATTTTTCATACAGCGCGATGACCCATAAAGTATCGGTAATTACTTCAATATTAACTGAAATTAGTACGTTTTTCAACTCAGGCTTGTATAACCGCGCTTGCGAGTCTCAATTGATTCGACGTTTCACTGACAGCCTCCATACCCCTCTGAACTTTATTACATTCATTCGGGTATTCTTTAAATAATGCCGAATTGTACAATGCGAATCGTACAAGAGACGTGACGCAACGAAATTACATCATCCGCCCCCGTACTTTCCAAGACGCAACTCACAGCCATACACGGTACTGCGTGCGTTATCTCTTTGTTACGTATGCGAAGATACGGCTTACGCTTGACACAGCGGGGCCACTTCCGCGGCTACGACATTCGCGCGGACGCGACTCTCTCGAATTCGGCGGCGTCGGTCGGGCTCTTCTTCGTCGCCGCGCTGACCCCGAAAACCCTGGACTTGGTCGACTCACGATCGGCGCTCAAGTCTGGCGAAAGGACCTTATTGTCGGCCTTTTATGCACCGCAGGAGTTGTACGAGGCTGGCGCGATCGATCGGCTAATCGTTGGAGCTACAGGTCAGTTGGAATTACTTGACATATTCGAAATATCGCGTTACTCAGTATTTTTATAAGATGCGAGGAGAATTTATTACGAGACGTAAAAATATGAAACGTATAATAATGTAGAGAAAACGCTTACATATTTTAGTCAAAAATGAAAAATATTAGAACAATTTTATAGCATGTTTTAAAAAGTGATTGAGTTGGTCTCATAGACGTACATAATCTTATTAGTTTTTTCTAAATATGGACATAATAATTATATTCTGCTCTTGAATATTGGAATACGATAAATGTATAAGAAAGATTTATACAGTTTCTCAAACTATGTTTTATTATCATCATGCATGGCATGCTGTCACAATGTGCAATTATCCAACATCTAATATATCTAATTTTATACTTCGCCGTGTTGTGATCCATAAATTAGAATTGTATCTAGCATTCACTTTGTACTTTAGACGTGAACGCTTTTGCTTTTACAACATCGTAAGTGTCAAGTGAATGAATGTCACTCAAATTGCGCTTCAAAGCGATTATACAATACCGGCAATCAAGTCAATTATTCTTCTCCCTAAGATGGAAATCAATGCAGTACCTGTCACGTTCTCAGGAACGTTAAAAAGATAAGGGAAGTCATCTTAAGTGAAGGGAAATGCACCCGCTTAATGCGAATACGATAGATCTTCTATTATAGTATTAAAACACGTTCTAGTCAGGCGAAGATACACTTGCATTACAGTTTATAACGATAAGAATACCGTTGTCTCAAGTAAATTGCTTAACTGTGATTACTATTGTAATACATCGCGTGCATGCACGCTTCTTCAATTTTCATAAAATTGACTTGACTTTTTATTAAGTATTCTTACCTTTCACTTTTTCTTTAAACACAGTAATGTTAATATTTTTATAAAAATTACAAAGAAGGCATAACAAAAGGAAAATTTTTTTACAATACGTTGTTTCTTTGAAACTAAATATATATCGTTATAAAATTAGCCTACTAAAAAAATTTTTATCGCATTAATGATCATCACAATTAATGATCATCAATAATTGGTCTTATATCATACTCTATCGTTATTCTACATAAAGGTGAGCTATCTAAAAAAGGACTGTGCGTGAGAGCAAACTTCAACGTAATCTTACAAAAGTTCATGAAATATATACTTCCATCTTCGTGTGAACAATAGCGCGCGAACTTTTTAATTACATAGCGGAAAAGAATGTAACATCAGTGAAAGGTACGTTGTAGTCACAATGATGTCTTTTTGCGAAATTTTACGAGCTTATGTGATTTGAGAACACAACGTAAAAAGTTGACATTAATTTTTTTTTTAGATATTTTAGAAAATAACGCAAAAATCCATGAAACGTATATTTGCTCCGTTTGTGCCAACTATTATATGGAAGTAAATTGAAGTAAAAGGAAAAGAAAAAAGTTTGGATTACTCCTTCAAATTTTATATTTCACGATGTTATTTCGCAGAACGATCCTACTTCTAACGTAGAATTTTTTTAAAGTAGTAATATAATTTTCTTAAAAGCACTCCACGAATGTTACATATAAGCTTTATACATTGTGACGTTCATAAAAACTTATGATTTGGGCAATGTTTACGACTCTGAGCAAATTTTAAGTATTACTACAGAGATAACTTTAATTAATCTTTTCTATTTGTTTACCCTTGTTTCTTTAAATTTAAAACGTCAAACTCTTTAAACTCAAAAAAATCAAGAACTCTTTCCTACGTTATTAAATTTTCTGACATCTCTAGTCTCGATTTATTTTGACACGTCCTATGAGAACTTGGTTTTAATGACGATCTAGGATGCAAGATTTAATTTCCGCGACAGCGGGACATTCTAGGAAGCCTCTGCCTCCGGGCTTAAACGAAATACTCCTGGACCGATACTTCCATGACGGGAAAACCAACGACGTAGCCGTGGATTATGCCGCACAGATTATACAACAGGGAAGAGATCACGGCTTGCCGCCTTATGTTAGATGGCGAAGTTTCTGCAATTTGCCGGATATTACTGACTTTCAGGATCTTAAAGGCACAGTGACCAAAGATACTATCGAGAGACTTCGAGCAGTCTACAAGTAAGATGAAATATATGGTGAGATATAATAATAAGGATCGCCATATAACTCGCATTTTTTATGCCACGTTAAAATCAACATCTTTCTTTCTTTTTCATCTCTCTTTCCATTTTGATATTATTTTTCGAGATTATATAAATCATTATATAATTCAAGAGATCTCTAAAATATTCTACAAATTTTATTACTAAATACTTTATATTTTTGTTTAATTTATAGAAGTGTAGAAGACATAGACCTGGTAACTGGAGCACTTTCGGAAGCACCAATTTCTGATTCTGTTCTTGGACCAACGTTCCTTTGCTTATTAGGGCGAACATTTCGAAATGTTCGTTTAGGTAAATATAACATTGCATTTTATGATATGCACTTTATGTAAAACAGGTTTGAATAATTAGCTTGAAATAAGCTATTTAGAATTTTATTATTTGATGATTTTTTAATATAGGTGACAGGTATTGGTACGAAAATGGAAATACTCCTGGTTCATTTACGATAAGGCAGTTGGAGGAAATACGAAAAAGTACAATGGCACAAATTTTATGTCGCAATGGAGATAGGCTACAATGGATGCAACCGAGAGCTTTTATTTTAAAGGATCCATTCTTGTAATTATATCAATATCAATTTTTAAATAGTATCTATTGATTAATTTTATTGGATGGATAAACTGATGACGATATAAATACATATTATTGACTAACAACATGTCAATTTCAAAGAATAAAATATTTAAATTTTAATTTAATTTTTCAGGAATGATATGACAAATTGTACGATTCATACAAAAGGGGCTATGGATTTTGCAGCTTGGAAAGAAAGGACAGATACAATTTAATCAAAATCTCATATTCGATCGTCGAATTTTAATGTTGCTCATATTAAACAATATTGTTCCTGATTACATTAGAGATATGTTTGAAATCAGTACTGTAATTATTATTCTTATATTAATTTGGAAATTCGGTTATTACTAAAAAATAGTTGATTAGAAAGTTTCTTAATTTAATTTCAAATTTGATAAAAAGATATTCCATTAAAAAAATGTTACTAAGTAAATTATTAGCAACAATTAAAAATCAAAAAGAAATTATAGTATTATCTATTTTATGGAGAGAAATTTAACGATGATAACATGCATCGAGTTTTAATACCTCATGTAATAAAAAAAAGAACTGTTTATAATGATCTCCATCTCATTTTTAACGCACATTTGTTAATACACGTTTTGTTGTACTACTCGTTATAATTTTATTGCAAATATTGTTACTGCAGTTTCGAGTTCTCTAAACTTTAAGATTACGAATATTTTTGGAATATGTTCGGATTATAAATAATCAAAAATATAAAAAATTTCTAAAATATATGTAACTTGAGAAGTTTGTAATACGTTATATGATGTAATGTATTAGGATGTGCATGCATACAGCTTTATATTTTATTAGCAATAACGATGAAGATGGAGTAATATACCGAAAAATATATAAAATTCATGTGAATATGTGAATAATTCGACCGATCGAATCGAACATTTTTTTGTAATTTATAATGTCCTATACTTCAAATGAGTTTAGTCTCAGAATTTTAACTTATTTTAACTTTGATGTGTATTGCTTTGATGCACATGTGTGTTATTGCTGCTCTAAATAAAATAATTTAACAGTATATAATATGTGTATTATTTATACAAAAAGGATATTAACGATATAATATCCATATTAAAAGAAGAAATATTATAGTCGTTATATTTTTTACTGTATAATATATATACAAAAATAAATAATTTCATCTCATATGGATGATCGTTAATTAACGTTGCAGCATATATATTAATAAACATAAATAAATGTTTATTAAAAAATATTTTATTTTATTCTATCCTAGGTCATGGCCCATTGTTTTCTTGTTTATAATAGTCATTCAGTTATCATATCGAATATCGAATACATCGTTTTGAATTCCGGAAATTCACGTGTACTGATAAAGAATTCCGACTATTTACTTCTAGTTTCTCGATTTAGCTCGCGTGCAGGCGGGCAATAATACCAAACTATCACCGGTCGCGTAACAATTACGTCACCTTGCCTAGAAGTAGCTACGCAGCCTCGTCATTTTTAACGTTTCTGATAATGCGTATAACGTGTGACTTCCTCTCCGTTCGGTAAATCGTAGAACATTCGGGACGTTTCGCGATTAAGGAGTGGTAGGGTGACTGTACAAGTACACCATTGGTGTATTCCATCGGAGCCCCACTAGAACGCAAGCGATTCGTGAACACGCGCGTGTCCATTGTCCAGTCTTTGGAGCGGATGCGCCGTGAGATGCGCGCATGGTACATATGTATCACGGGCTTGTACGGAACTCAGAGGAGTTGCATCACTACACGTGAGGCTGGGCGCACCGCGTTCTCGCTGCTGATTTTTTTTGCTGAAATACTATCGATAGAAGGCCGAGATGTTGACCGCCGCAAGATTACTAAGCCGCAGCTGCACCGGCGTTACCTGCGATCTCGCCAGGAAACAACAATTCAGCACGATTTTGAAAAATGTAAGTTGCGATAATGATGTCACGTTCCCGTGGCTTATCCTAGCTTGCAATCGTCACTATTTGCGTGTCGTCTAATGAGAAGTGAATCTTAATTCGTGGTGCTTTCTTGTAATCTTACGCGAACGATCCTAAATTACTTCGCGATCGTGCAGCGCGTCAAATTTCTATCGCACGTTAATCTCGCCACGACGCCGATTTTTGAGCCGGCACGTGAATGGATTCCCACCTCACATTTAGCAAATGCTTTTAGGTCTTCTAGCCGATGATATTCTCAATTTCTCTATATTTTTTCATTTTTCATTGCGACAACTGCTACAAACTAACTAGAACCAATTTTATAGGTTGGATTAAAAAGTTTAATCATAGATTTTTTTCTGTAATTGAACTTAACCTTTCGATATTAAAAAAATGTAATTTTCGCGAAAAAATAATATATATTTGGTTAATTTCTTATCTCATTTATTTTAAATATATATAATTTATATTAATAAAAGTTGTAATTATATTTTTTCTAAATTTTGTTTTATCTTGTAAAAATTTTAATAATGTTGTATATGTAATCTTTTTGCAATAAAATACTTCCTTAGATTGCTAAATATTTAGGTATACGTATTATTTTGTACTTTTAACATTTTAGGTTGCAGCCCCGACAGTTACTGTACCACACCGATTTACCGATATGCAACAGTATCGGTTTAAGTAAGTAACGGATATGAAATTAATAAATATATGTTTTCTAGTTTTAGAGCAACTTTTGATCTATTTATTTTTATTTTAAGATCGGAAGGTGTAAAGGGTGCAGTTATCGGAATAGATCTTGGAACCACTTTTTCTTGTGTAGCAGTGATGGAGGGCAAGCAAGCTAAAGTTATAGAAAATGCTGAAGGCTCTAGGACTACTCCATCTTACGTTGCTTTTACGAAAGGTTATTGTTAAATTATATTAATATTTAAACTTTTTGGTGATTATCGATTATAATTAAGCATGCATGATTATCAATTTTGCGATAAATAAATAATTTGTTTTTTATCAGATAACGAACGTTTAGTTGGCATGCCTGCGAAACGTCAAGCAGTCACAAATTCTTCTAATACATTTTATGCAACGAAACGATTAATTGGACGGAGATTTGAAGATCCTGAAGTAAAAAAGGATATGCAAGTATCTTGTTGATATTTATATAGTATATTGCAGTAAGGTATATTTGTTTTAATGTATAATGTGTTTTTATAGGAAGAGTGTAACATACAAAATTGTAAAAGCATCTAATGGAGATGCATGGGTTCAAGGTGCTGATGGAAAAATGTATTCTCCCAGTCAGATTGGAGCATTTGTACTTATGAAAATGAAGGAAACTGCTGCGGCTTATTTAAATACTCCAGTAAAGAATGCTGTTATTACTGTACCAGCATATTTTAATGATTCGCAACGACAAGCGACAAAGGATGCTGGTCAGATTGCTGGATTGAATGTACTTCGTGTAATTAATGAACCAACTGCAGCTGCACTTGCTTATGGCATGGACAAACAGGAAGATAAAATGTAAGAAACTATATTACATTGATACATAATATGAAAAATATTCTTTTGAAAATAATGATGCTGATTTTTCGTCTCTAAAGATATAATGTAGATATATCTTGTGCTGAAATACTTTACTGAAAACTGTTTTACATTTCTTACATTTTGTAGATAGATAAGGCAAATATGATTAATGTGTATTATTTTTTCCAGTATTGCTGTTTATGATTTAGGTGGAGGTACCTTTGACATTTCAATTTTAGAAATCCAAAAGGGTGTCTTTGAAGTAAAATCCACAAATGGAGATACATTCTTGGGAGGAGAAGATTTTGACAATACATTGGTTAATTATCTTGTATCTGAATTCAAAAAAGAGGTACAGATTTTCTTACAACTATATACAATTATTCATTATATTTATTCGTTAAAGTAAATTTAATAATTAATTTGATGAAATAATGCAGCAAGGTTTAGACGTGACTAAAGATGCAATGGCAATGCAAAGGTTGAAAGAAGCGTCAGAAAAGGCTAAAATAGAATTGTCGAGTTCTCTCCAAACGGATATAAACCTTCCCTACCTTACTATGGATTCTAGTGGACCAAAGCATTTAAATCTGAAGTTGTCCAGAAGCAAATTCGAAAGTCTCGTAAATGATCTGATTAAGCGTACTATTCAACCATGTCAGAAAGCGCTTTCTGATGCCGAAGTATCAAAATCTGAGATCGGGGAAGTTTTATTGGTCGGTGGAATGACCAGGGTTCCTAAAGTACAACAAACAGTTCAAGACATATTCGGCAGACAGCCATCAAAAGCTGTGAATCCAGATGAAGCCGTGGCTGTTGGTGCTGCAGTACAAGGAGGCGTACTTGCAGGAGACGTAACAGATGTTTTGCTTCTTGACGTTACACCTTTGTCATTAGGTAAAATCGTTATATTCGAATTGTTCTATTATTTTATATATACAATATTATGATGTATTAGACTAATCTTCTCTCTGATAGTAAATGAAGACATTGATTTACTGATCATTCAATTAACATTCAATTAATAAATGACCTTACAGTGTGATCCAGTAGTATAAATACGTGTCTTTAAATTTTTGTCTAGGTATCGAAACACTTGGTGGTGTGTTTACGAGATTAATTTCTCGTAATACAACTATACCTACGAAAAAGAGTCAGGTATTTTCTACCGCAGCGGATGGCCAAACACAAGTCGAGATTAAAGTTCATCAAGGCGAACGAGAAATGGCTGGTGATAACAAACTCTTAGGACAGTTTAGTCTTGTTGGTATTCCACCCGCACCAAGAGGTGTACCACAAATAGAAGTAACGTTTGATATCGATGCAAATGGTATAGTGCATGTATCAGCCAGAGATAAGGGAACCGGCAAAGAGCAACAAAGTACGAAAATTTTCTATCAATTCACATGTATTTATGTTAAAAACACGTAACTATAATGATGCCTATATTTTTCGTCTCTGAAACTTACTTTAAAATCAAGTGAGAGGTTGTAGACTACATTCAACTGAATCATTACTATAATTAATGATTAATTACATTTTTTATGAACATATTCTAAATCTATGATTCTTTTTACAGTTGTTATTCAATCTAGTGGTGGCCTTAGCAAAGATGAAATTGAAAACATGGTTAAGAATGCCGAACAATACGCAAAGGCAGATAAAGTTAAGAAAGAAAGAGTTGAAGCTTTTAATCAAGCAGAAGGGATTATACATGACACAGAAGCAAAGCTAGAGGAATTCAAAGCGCAGTTACCACAGGAAGAGGTATAATATTATTGCTTTTAATATTTTTTACGAGAGAGAGAAAGAGAGAAAATTATTTTGATATTTATTGCTTTTGTCTTATAGTGTGACAAACTTAAAGAATTAGTTGCAAAACTGCGAGACGTTTTGGCTAAAAAAGATGATGTAGATCCTGAAGAAATAAAGAAGCAAACAAACGAACTCCAACAAGCAAGCTTGAAATTGTTTGAAATGGCGTACAAAAAGGTACTTAATTTATGTGAAAATTAATGTAATGGACACAAAATATGTTCTATATTAACTTAAAAACTACTATTAAACGTGTTGATTTTACAGATGGCAGCAGAAAGAGAAAGTCAAAACCAATCACAATCACAATCACAACAGGAACGACCTGAAGACGAGAAGAAGGAAGAGAAAAATTAAATTTAATTAGATAATTTTCGTTTTGTACAAAAGGAAAACAGATTCCATTCACATACACTCTATAAGCGTCTGTTGCTGTTCTGCAAGCTCAAAGGAACCATTTATTCTAGTTGAAGAAAAGCAAATATAAACTAAATTTTGATATTTTGCGCGAACCGACTAGAAATAAAGTGTTATTCATGAAAAGAGAGAGAAAGAGCAACTTTCCTTGTCATATTGGTTCTGATGTAACAATTTTATGGTATTTATATAATTATATATATTTTTTATAAATGACATTTTCTTGCATTCTAAATATGAAAACAAAAAATTAAATTATCTTTTATTTCTTGTAAGATCCAGAAAATAATAGTTAAGTTTCGCCAAGTTTATTAAAAAAATGTATATTTCACATTTGTAGTAATAATGGCCAATTTTTTAAAGTTAGGCCAGTCAGGTTTCACATGAAGTAATAAATTGTGTACATAGTTGATCACTTGTATAATGTAACTAACGCAAAATGATCATTTTTGTGCAGCCTATGAAACATGTGCAAAATATCAAGATATTTACCGTTATAATAATAATAATAATTGTAAAATGACTTGTACCAAAAATATGGAAATAATTTGTTAACCAACTTGCTATAGTAGAATGCTATGTAGCACATCCAGTGAATAAGTATGAGATGAGAACATAGAATTGAGAGAGAGTGAGATGAGTGTTCCTGTGCAAATTTACTTTGTAAACAATATACAATACATAGATTACCGTAGAGAATATTGTTATATTGTGATGTAATCAATTTAATTTCTTTTTTATTTAAATATCTAAAATCGCGATATTAAATTTTATGGTTTCGTTCTGTTGTTCAATAAATTTTCTGAATTTTAATGTATGGAATTAATTTTTTATTAAAGTTTAAAGCAAGTAATGTTCCCACCCTAATGTATTTCAAATTTCTGTAATTTTTCTAGACAGTACCTTGTTAAAGTAAATTTGAAAATCAATAAAAGAGGTATGCAGTTCCTCATTTTTTTAATATGTATCTTTCTCGTAGATGTATTTATGCATTGTCATCACTGATAATAAATTTGTTCTTTATAGCTGCACTTCTTGTACTTTTTATTTCTCTTTCTATCCAACTGGATATCCATCTCACGTTTGAACGTAAAATGGATAACGCAGTACCTCTATAAAGACGTCAGTGCCGGTACGATAATTATGCTTTATGTATAAATTAAATATGAGAGGTTGTATATTAAAAGAGTATATAAAATATATTTAATTATACGTAAGTATATTTTTAGTTAATCACGATATATGAGTATCTAGACAAGATGTAGACTTGAAAATATTTATCTTCATTTTTATATTTTCAAATTAAGACACGTAACTATATTGTGATTAATGTAGCGAGTAACAAGTAGATTTTTACGTTGTTAGAACGTGTGTTCTAACAGGAGCTGACCGGAGTACGAATTAAGAGTGTGAATTAGGTTAGGATTCGTCAAAGACAACTTTCGCAATTCTGTTAGCACCTTCTACGATAACAGAACATTACATTAAAGTAGAAAAAACATGTCTGACGATGAGAAAGACAGTTCTGACGATGAATTAAATTGTGGCGATGATCATGAGAAAACATCGTGGACTTTGTTTAAAGATCGCGCAGAGTGGAGTGACGTGACTCCTTTACCCCAGGATGATGGTCCTCATCCTGTTGTATCAATTGCATATTCCGAAAAGTGTGAGTATATATAATTCTAAAAATTGTATTATTATAATTTTTTTAGCTATACTTTATATAGCTAAAAGCGTATGAAACAATACGTATTCTCTCTATTATTATATAAATTATTCCATAAAGAGATTTGGTCTCGATAAATTATCTTCGTGTGATGTTAATTTTTAGTTAAGGATGCCTACGATTATTTTCGTGCCATACTAAAGTTAGGTGAAAAGTCAGAACGCGCATTAGCTTTAACAGAAGCCTGTATATGGCTTAATCCGGCCAATTATACCGTATGGCAATACAGAAGGGAGATAATTAAAGCTCTGTCAAAAAACTTGCACGAGGAACTAAAGTATACAGATCGAATGATAAAATTTAATTCTAAAAATTATCAAGTTTGGCATCATAGAAAGAACATTGTTGAATGGCTGCAAGATCCTAGCGAAGAATTATCGTTCATAGAAACTGTTTTATGTAAAGACGCAAAGAATTACCATGCTTGGCAACATCGTCAGTGGTGCATACAAACTTTCAAGCAAGTATATCTTTGTACATAGAATATGTGTATAGCAATATTTTTTATTATGACTGAGACATAAATATATATATATGATTATGGATTGCAGTTTATACGATAAGGAATTGGAATATGTGGAACAATTGTTAAATGAGGATGTCCGTAATAATTCTGCTTGGAACCAGCGCTATTTTGTAATAAGTAATACGACAAAGTTTGAGCAAGAAGTGATAGATAGGGAAGTTGATTTTGCTCTGGAGAAGATTGAGTTGGAAAAAGGAAATGAGAGTGCTTGGAACTACTTAAGAGGGTATTTATTCCTGATATATCAAAGATTTAGATTAGAAGGAAAATGATATTTTAATTTAATTATTATTCATAAATTATGTTTTTAGAATATTGTTACATCATAGCAAAGGCTTAGGTTATAATGAAAAAGTAAGACACAAATGTGAAGAAATGTATAAGGAAGGATGCCGCACTAATCACTTATTGGCCTGTATGATTGATATTTGTCAAGAAAGATGTCCATCTGATAAAACCCAGTCCTCTTTGTTTCATATTAATTTTGCATACGAGGTAAGTTTGTTTTTGTAATATTATGCATTTTATAATTCTCATTTGTCATTCCTGATACATGTACTTATTCTTTAGCTATGCAAGGATTTATCGAAAAAATATGATACAATAAGATGCCGGTATTGGGATTATATAGCTAGCCAGCTAGCAATAAAATTGAAAACAGACTCTTCGGATTAACAACTACATCAACCTTGTAGTATAATTGTTGAAAAAAATTTTAGATAATATTTTATATATCAATCTATATGATTGATATTTTGGCCTCTTTTACCAAGTACATGCATACTGTAAAATTTTACAATTAAATTTATATCATTTCTTTTTGTAAACTAAGAGGAATAGCATTTATGATTTTAAAAATATATAACTCATATAATACAATTTGTTAAATTCCGGGGTTATATCAAATAAAATGTAGGATTATATCATAAGCGTAAATAAAGTGTAGGATTATTGAACTATATAAAGTCCTATTATGTCAATATTGTTAATTTAAATAAAATAATCTCTACCATCATGCATTTTTTTATGATTTTTCTATATAATATATTTCGGATAATGATATAATTCGGATTTTTAGATTTCTGGATTTTTAGAAACGCTATTTTCTTCACTAGTCGATGATAAATTCGATTAATTTAAATTGAATTTGTTTAATAGTATCAGCGATAAAATATTAAAGTTTGTTGTTATTTTTATCAGATTTTGTATAGCTTTTGTAATGTTCGTATATTAGTGCTTTCTTGACATATGTTATTTTTATTAGAGTAAAAAAAACACTGACACGTAAGAAACTGAAACATGTTGAAAATATAAGTAGAATACATCCTTAAGGCCTCAATATAATAATGGTAAATAGAAAACAGCGGATGATATTATTGTATAACATGCAAACGTAATATATTGTTTCACTCACCAGTCGAAGTCTATTGCAGTCTGCTTCGCGCCAGTCCGTAACCAATTCCACTTAACAAGTTCTCCATCAGCTTTATCCAGCGAATTATAAATATCACACACACGCACACATATAATATTTAATTATATACACTATTGAATAAATTTCAAATATTTCGTGCACTTCATTTTCAAATTCACTTCACTTTCAAAAATGCCATAAATATATCACAAATTTTCCATGCCGTATTATATGAAACATGAAATACAATGCACTTTATTCCGTAATATCTTTGCACATGTGACTAATTATTATCAATTATATCTGACAGCGGATTTTTCATTAGATGGGCTTCAATATTCTTTCTCTATATCAAATTATGTCTAGAAATTTCAAAATATCAAAATCCGTCACTAACCGTTATTTGACTATATAATATGATGCAACAATTAATATTCTTTTAGCATTAGGCTTGCATTTTTTAATATATATATATA